>JANRGW010003850.1:0-21381 GCA_024733675.1 Psilopsiagon aymara | reverse complement strand
TGACTGGAAAAAGGGAAATATAACCCCATTTTCAAGAAGGGGAAAATGGATGAGCTGGGGAACTACAGAGCAGTCAGACTCACCTCTGTGCCTGGCAAAATCTTGGAGCGGATTCTCCTGGAAGGCATGCTGAGGCACATGAAAAATAACAAGGTGAGTGGTGACAGCCAGCATGGCTTCACTAAGGGGAAATCCTGCAAGACCAATCTGGTGGCCTTCTATGATGGGGCTAAGGAAATGATGGACAGGGGTAGGGCAGTTGATGTCATCTACCTGGACATGACATCCTTGTCTCTAAGTTGGAGAGACATCAATTTGATAGGTGGACCACTTGGTGGAAAAAGAACTGACTGGATGGCCGCACACAAAGGGTTGTGCTCAATGGCTCAGTATTCAGCTGGAGACCAGTAATGAGTGGTGTCCCTCAGGGATTGGTGTTGGGATCGGTGTTGTTCAACATCTTTGTCAGAGACATGGACAGTGGGATTGAGTGCACCCTCAGCAAGTTTGCTGATAACACCATGCTGGGTGGTTCAGTTGATACACTGGAGGGAAGGAATGCCATCCAGAGGGACCTTGACATGCTTGTGAGGTGGGCTGATGCCAACCTGATGAAGTTTAACCATGACAAGTGCAAGGTCCTACACCTGGGCTGGAGAAATCCCAGGCACAGCTACAGACTGGGCAGAGAAGAGATTGAGAGCAGCCCTGTGGAGAAGGACTTGGGGTGTTGGTTGAATGAAAAAATGAACATGAGCCGGGAGTGTGAGTTTGCAGCCCAGCAAGCCAGCTGCATCCTTGGCTGCAACAAAAGGAGCGTGATCCAAAAGGAGCAGGTTGAAGGAGGTGATCCTGCCCCTCTGCTCTGCTCTTGAGGGACCTCACTTGGAGAATTGTGTGCAGTTTTTATGTCCTCAACATTAAAGTCCATGCAACCCTTGGAACAAGTCCAGAGGAGGGCCATGAGGATGATCATGGGACTGGAGCACCTCCCGTATGAAGACAGGATGAGAAAGTTGGGTCTGTTCAGCCTGGAGAAGAGAAGGCTGCATGGAGACCTCATAGCAGCCTTCCAGTATCTGAAGGGAGCCTCTAAGGATGCTGGGGGGGGACTCTTCATTGGGGACTGTAGTGATAGGACAAGGAGTAATGGGTTCACACTTAAACAGGGGAAGTTTAGATAGAGTATCAGGAAGAATCTCTTTACTGTAAGGGTGGTGAGGCATTGGAATGGTGAGGCATTGGAATGGGTTGACAAGGGAAACTGTGAATACTCTATTGCTGGTGGTGTTCAAGGCCGGGTTGGACAGAGCTTTGTGTGACATTGTTTAGTGTGAGGTGTCCCTGACCATGGCATGGGGGGTTGGAACTAGATGATCTTAAGGTCCTTTCCAACCCTAACTATTCTATGACTCTATGACTGTAGTGATAGAACAACAGGTAACAGGTCAAAACTTGAACAGGGTTTGTTTAGATTGGATATGAGGAAGAAGTTCTTTACTGTAAGGTTTTGAGGCACTGGAATGGGTTGCCCAGGGAAGTTGTGAATGCTCCATCTCTGGCACTGCTGAGGGCCAGGTTGGACAGAGCTTTGTTTAACATGGTTTAGTGTGAGGTGTCTCTGCCCATGGCATGGGGGATTGGAACTAGATGATTTTAAGGTTATTTGCAAACCTAACTGTTCTATGATTCTATCCTAAATTTTCCTTTGGTCATTTGGCCTGGCTGTCTCCCCTCCCAACTCCGTGTGTACCCTTAGACTACTCACTTATGGGGTGGGGAGAGGCAGAAAAGGCCTTGGTCCTGTGTACACACTACCTAATGATAACTAAACCAACCTTGTATTATCAATAGTTTCCAGCAAAAACCCAAAACATTGCCTGTACTAGCTACTATGAAAAAAATTTATTCTGTCCCAGCCAAAACCAGCACACCTTTCATTCCTTAATAACAAATAAACTGGTCTTTTTATGAGTCACTATCTTTAAACGGCCCATATTTACACTGAAGTGTTGGTGTTCACATACTGTTTTCTGATTATCAGTACTTCAGAGGCACATGCTATGAGAAAATGGGCATGAAATCACCAGATCAAACCCTTCGTAGGCACAAGCAATGTCACAGAAGGCTCAGAAGTCTTTTTTATCTTTTATTTTCCCAAAAGATTCACACCATGCTCAGTCCCATTCTTACTGGTAGGAGAATGCTTGTTAGGTTTAAGGAAGCACAAACAAGCACTGACCTGTGAGGAGCATCTACTTTATATGCTGTAACTAATGAATACGCGGCTGCATTTGATACTTTCAGCTGACGCCAACATGGTACAATGAAATGGCGGCAAGCTACAATTTCAAACTTAACCCCTTCACCTAGAAATAATTTTCTATAGCTGTGAGAAAGTGTAAAGTTTTACTCTCATTTCTGAGGCACTGAAGTATCAGACTGTAGCTCCTTATAACAGTAGCAACAAAAGCACACTCAATTTGCATGGCTTATCCAAACCAACAATCCCACTTAAAACTTCTCTGCTTTGAAAGCTTCCCAAAATCTGAGCAATCAGCAAACTGTCATGTTTCTCTGGTAGGTAATGAGCCCTGCTGGCCACCTGACAGCTTACCACCAGCATATTGATGTCAGCTGTGAGGGACCAGCACTCACCCTGGTAGTAAATAGGAAATAGGCTCACCTGGTAGTAAAAAGTTACCCAGTTCAGGTGTGTGTATTGTTCCTCCCTGCTGTTTTTGCATATCAGATTAGACTGCATTAAAAATGGAATGAAAATAGGAAGTCTTGGTTGAATTCGAGATAGATGCTGTTGATATCTCTCTGCAACATTTACCCCTCCTCAGTATTTGTACTGATGCAGTACGTGCATCTTCAAAGGAAAGTAAAACATCTTTCTGAGAGATGAGACATACATGATTCAGTATATAATGCAAACTGTGCATTACGAACTGTAATCTATGTCAAACTAAGGAAAGTTTTGAAGATGTTTGGTATGAATGTGCTGTACTAAAACTATATTGCAACTCTTCCCACTCCAGGGAGGAACAGATCTGAGCTGCTTTTTCACATGATGGATGTGAATGATTTCCACAAGCAAGCTACACTGTCCTTTTTGTATTACATCTCTGTGATCCTGGGAGGGGAAAGTAGCTAAAAGCATCAATTTTGATACAAATCCTTTATGATCTTTAAATTGGGCACTGCCACTTTAATAAGCCACACCTGGTTGAGATTCGTGTTCTGCTGAATTCCTCCTGCTGTAATGAGCCCTGAACATCAGGCTGAGGCTGTGATCAAGACAATACGATTAATCACAGGACCATGCCCAATTTCAGTAACATGAAAATTGCACGCAGTTAGATTTTCTAAGTAAAACTAATATTTCATGCAGGGGAAAGGGTGAGGTTTCAGTGCATAACAAAAAGAATTTTGGAGGTTTAAAAAAACCTGGCAGTCAGCAGGGCCACGTGAAGGTGAATGCATAAATCAAATAACTATACCATCTGTTACAGAAAACTTAACTGGAATTAAGTGGCCCATATTTTCTAAAAATATCTTTCTTCACAGTGTGCAGAAGCACTGAATATCTAAGGAGAAAAACTGGAATTGGACTTTAATTAGGAAACTTTGAGTTTTGAATACAACATGAGCTTAGTCGAACTATCAGCAAGATAAGCTTATTAGGAAAGAAATAGGAATGAATATTTGCGTTGTAAAAAATTAGATCTTTTGGTGGAAGGAAGAGGGGAATTAAAAACATGTAGTGGCCCCATTTAAGTATTTTTTCAGCTGCAGCTTGAGGCCTCGCAGAGAGACACAAACAGTGACAGGCACACCAAAGCCAACTTCTGGGAGACTTTCTATTCTGGTGTGATCTAAAATACGTGAGTCTCTTAGGTGACTTGAAAATTCACAATCAAAATGGGCTTCCTGCACATTCAAAAGTATATTTCCATGCAGCAGTTGTTTCTATGTAAATGCAGTATTCACCAGAAATCCCATTCACAGTGCAGAGAAAAAACACAATTGTCACCTCTGTCTAGGCTCACCTCCAAAGCCAGCTGGTGGGAAGGCACAGCTTCTGGAGAGCGCTGGTAGTTCTTGTCTTCTTTTTCCCCATTAAAAGAAAATAATGGTAATTTGCTTTCTCTAGCATTGGGTTATAAAATCTTCAGGGATTCTTTTTTTTCTTTTTCCCCAAGAATTTGATCTTCAATCAAGGAACCTAAAATTCCTGTCTGCGCGTAAACAGTAAAGATAAAAACAGCAGGCAAACCTGAAAAGCATATATAGGAGTAGAGTAACAAAGACACACTTCCTCAGAGAGGAGGCTGGTCCAAGAGCTGATGAAAGAATAGAAACAGAACAGATTAAAGGAGATGGTACAACTGAGTATTTTGAGAAAATGATTTTCAGACTAGTTGAGAAAGAAGGGAGAAAGGAAAAGGAAGGAAAGGAGTGACATAGAAAAAGTTTAAGTGGCACACAAGAAAAAAGTAAACAAAATGCATTGATAAAAAGAAGCAAAAGGGCTGATTTTGAGGGAACAACAAATTGAGGTTTAAAAATAAATAAAATAAAATAAAATAAAATAAAATAAAATAAAATAAAATAAAAGTTTCCTAATTCTGGTTCTGCCATTGACCTGCAACAGCCTTCAATTTCTTCTGCTCCCCCTCCTCAACCTTACCTTCTCCACAGATGTTTTAAACTCTCTTGGGAAAGGTCTCATATATTTTTACAATGTCTAACAAATAGAGCCTTTTTCTCAGCTTATGCCTCTTAATATTAGTGTAGCACAAACTGTGAAGAGCAGTAATGGTAATAGTTGGGAAAGCTGCTCAATAATTTTTTACCCTAGCGCTTTTAATATCAAATGACAGTTCTGTGACACTGACACAGTTTAACTAGGCCAATAATATTTCATTTTTCTACCACAAAAACTGGAAGAAAATATCATGTTTCATTTCAGCTCACCCAAAATAAAAATGCTTGCTACCTGGACTGATCCAAAACATTTCAGAAACTGCATTTCAGAAATTGCACATGGATTCATGGGAATTCATCTTTTAAATAGCACAATCTTCCTGCTTCAAGATAATGCCTGTAAGTGTTAGTATTTGGGATTTTTCACAGAGTAATGAATTTCTGCTAATTGCTGTTTGTGGGGAACAGCTAGTAGATATTAACAATAAATCACTGTGTGGTTCCCATACAGTGACAGGGAGTGATCATCTACGATTGAAGGGAAAGAAGGAAAGAAGTAATTCTTCAGAAGTTAGAAAACAATGTTGGAAAGTGCTAAAAACCAGGTTGCTATGTAAAGCAACAGATAAGTGAAGCAGTTTTAGATGTGGTTCAGTTGTGTAAAGAGTAATCAAAGGGTATTTTGAATAAGCACATTTCTAGAAATAACAAAAAAAGAGCTTTTTGTGTGTGTTTCTGAAAATGGGAGAGCAGGAGTAGAGATGTGCTGTAATTAAAATGGCTCTTGTTACATAAAGCACATGTGTGGGCGGGGAAAAAAGGTATTTCATTGTTCCTTAGTGTGTATGGAGAAAGACTGCATTCTCTTGCAAAATCTGACACAATGCATAGAAATATATATTTAAAACATAATAAAACTGACATGTATGGAAGCATAATAGCAAGAATAAACGTTTTATTTGTGGTGTTTTTTGGAAGTCCTTGGTTTTCTTGTAGCAATTGTTTGTGGGCTGATGCATTACTCTGAGTTTGTTGATGTCCATTTCATAGTCAAAATAATGACTTATTAATAAATAGTTAACTAATTTTTATTAAAGGTGTTTTGGGTCATGTATTTCCCAGGTTGTCAATGGCTAAAAATTCAACAGACATAACACAGGTATTCTACAGTTAACATTAGGGTACATCTATTCTGGAGTGCGCCAAACTGGTGCTCAAAGAAATGCATGCTATCCCTGAAGAAATAAACTCAGTGCTAGGTGCTGTCCCATAGTACTCAGCATCACAGTGATATATGAGGACAAAGTGGGAAGCTGCTCACCTCACCTGAAATGCTTCCTATTGTTAAGGCAGGGTGAAAATGTGCCTCCTTAGGCCAGGGACTAGAAGGACGTCCAGCTTTCTCTCACTGTGAACTACGTTATTATAAAAGGCTGTTAGAGTTCACATCTGATGGGGATGTATCCCGGGCTAATGGGGGTGCCCTGGTAAATGCATGGTGATATGGCTGCAGCAAGTAAGCCACTGCACCATAGGGAGATTAGTACTCCTTGCACATACTTGTTGGGTCCTTCAGCCATCCTCAGCGCAGACATAATGTCTGGCTCCTTGGAAGGGGATGTTGCCAAGGGCTACACTCAGGAAGGAAAACTAAACATACTTTCAAGTCTAAATCAAGAGCAGAATGTATTGGTGGGGATATAGCAATACTCCTGGCTCTAAGGCGTGCATACACACACAGTTTATTTAAAGGTTTTGTTGTTAGCACTATAATTAGGCCCCCAAATATACTGTGTGTATATATAAAATTAAGCTCCAGTAACCAGGGCTTTTCTAGCGATATATACTATGGTTGAATTCCTGTAATTCTCATATTAAAATTTTTTACCATAACAATCTGTATTTAAATAAATAGCCTGCTGCATTGCTCATGCTCACTGAGTGTTATTACTACCTCTTTCCAAGAGAGAGCAGTAGTGAATTGTACTATCATTTCACTGGATAGTTTTACTCAAACACAGTCAATTTACATTTTCAACTCTATAACCTTTCAACCTATTGACCATGAAAAATGCTCCAACATAACGTGACACATATAAATGTTTAAAGTCCAAAGGGTAATTATCTATATTCATAGTTAAAACTGTGCCTTGATTTCACAATAGAAACCATATGTTCACTCAAAACACTTTCAATAGGCTAAATAACACCCAGATTAACCCTGCGTTAGTTTACTGGTTAAAATAATAGCAGCATCTTCTTCTAATTCAGTAGTTCATTTATCATTTTTGATCAAGGCACTGAATGTGAACTTTCAATATTTGAAAGCTTAACTTGAAAAATAAACTGCATGCAAGAATGGTAGAAACTCCACCAATTCTTAAATTGTATCTTTAATGTCATGTAATGTGCCTGATAACAGCTCAAAATATGTTATTTAGCTTCAAGTAAAATTCTGTGTTGCCTTGCATTTAATAGACTAATTCTCTCTCCCAGAAGAAAAGGACAATGACTTTTTGATGTTTTTTTTGTCCACAGAACAGTGCTTAACAGATTGCCATTTAGAAAAAATCTCAAGCATTTTCTTTTATGAAAAATACCTTTGGACCAAATCACTTTCAGGAAGCACAAAAGTACAGAAAACAAGCAACCATGTAAGGCCTCTGCAGCAGCAGTAAGAAAAGTACAGCCGTGAAGGGTACACTAAATGTGACATCATTTAGGTTTTAGAATAAGCAAACTATTTACATACACATTCCCTTACCTTGTTTTTAGTAAGAGAAAGAGATTATTTTGAACCTTTGGAACCACTGCTGCAGAAAATTACAAGCAGAAGACAAAATTGTGTATTACAGGAGTAATGACAAATCAAAGGAAAGAGACATACTTAAAAAAAAATAGCAAACAGGCAAATGACTTTCCAATGACTGCCAACTCTGCACATTAAACTGGTTAAAAGCTCCTTCTCTTCCTCCTTGTCATGCCATTGTTCCTTCTCAAGCAGCAGAGCACACCTCCAGCTAGTACATGATATACAGGATGCTTCATCAAAAAAGGTATTCTCTGTCTTTGAATTTGAATTGACATTTTCCTATGTATATTATAAAAGCCCCATGGAAATGTCAATGGACTATGGTGCAAAAGAAGGTGTGAATTTTGCAGAAAGCTCACTAGAATGCTGGTCTCATTTCAAAATGACATTATTACTTGTGGAAATGATTGCCTTAAAAACACAGTTACAAGTATGAAAACAAAACAAAAAAAATGAGTCTTTGGTTTTCAGCTGAGCTTCAGCTTTATACAGTAAAATTGAGCTCTTGTGCATACAAGGTGCTTTGCTCTACCTCTCCTGCCTTGGAATGGAAAAATGATTCTCCTGTAGGGAGAGGCTGAGGCCACATGTTTGGTTTATTAGAATAAGAGTGTTGTACCTCATAAATTTGGAATCTTCCCTTGAACTGCTGGCATTCTAAAATGTTGTAATTTTGCATCCATCATTGCATGGTATGCCCTAAACAAGTCAGTGGAACCATTCACCCTTAGATAAGCTGGCACCCAACCAATTTATTCACTCTGCATGAGTCTTTATACAGTTCTCTTGTACACCTTTGCCATCATTTATGCATCATTTACCATAAAGATAAGAACTTCTAATAAATCTGTTATACTGAGTGCTGTAAGTAAACCAGAAAGGTCTTTCATATTTAATATTTCAATGACTCTATAGCCTTCATTTTGTCATATTGTAGGTTATTTCTGGAGAAGCTTTACTTGAGTCCCAACATTATTTATCAGCAATCCTTCTGTACATCATCGTATTAACCAACATTCTGAACATTTGTGTTTCTATGACGAAGTATTTTGCAAGATTAGTCCAAGTTAATATGGGTAGAGTATGACTTTCCTGGCTATGTGCAATTGCAATTTGGATTGGATGAACTAGATTTGAAGAGGACTAAGAATGGCAGAATTGCTTCCTGTGTTTGCAGATCACAGTATTTTTAAAATTCAACTTGTAGGAGTATTTTTTTTCTGCTGCATCTGCAGTGAAATTATAGCAGGGCCTCCCAAATGAAAGAGCTTGATTAGTGCCTGCACTGGAGGAATGCAAGAGCAAGAGAGTAGGTGCCTTCATAATTTATACTAATAAATACATGGATACCTCTCTCTTCCCATGTCACACAGTAATATTCCTGTCACGGCCCTGGGGAGAAGGACAAGCTGGGGATAGAGAGTACATATCCTTCGGTACTGGGCTGGCTCTTCTTGAGGCTAGGAGCTGCTGGCCATTTCAGTTCAGTGTTGCTGCTGTGACATTGGCATATGATCATGCAGATCTGAGGAGCCTTCTCATTTGTAAAAGCGGAAGAGCATTCTGTGTGCTTTTCATTCCATTTTAAACTAAGACAAAAGGTGGATAACAAAGCAGGTGAAGAGTTCATTAAATTTCCCTCTCAGTAAGTCAGCCAGTCATACATTGTTGATGTTAATCAAGCTAAATCATGCTCTGCAGGTTAAGATTCCTGAATGTTAATGCCTAAAGTGATAAGAAAAGAAATGCTTTTAGAAAACAAGGCAAGCAGCAGTTCCTGTTGTTAAAATGCTGGAACCAAATTTATTTACAGACAGAAAGACCTCAAAGAAAGAAGCTTTCATCATCATCATTGTGTAAATGATAGGATCGCGGTTTCTCATTGAAATCTACTTAAAGGATTCTCTAGAAAGATTCAGTTTCTAGGAACTGGCTTCTTTCCTTTCTGATGTTGACCCCCTTCCTCTCACCTCCCCCCCTCCCCCCCATGTGGCACTCTCATGATCCTCTATTTAATCCTAAATATAACATACCAAGACACCTAGCAATTCTAACTTAAATCAGGTACTTTGGCAAGTTTTATTCCTTACAGTCATTCTCTTAACTATTCCTGCCTGGATAAGAGGTTTATTTATTTAATTATATATATATATTTTTTTTTATTTTTCTGTAGGCTTGACTCTCAGAAAGGCGTAGATGTGCTTCTGGGTACCTAAACTGAGCCATGACTTCCAGGACAAAGACCTCAGTGATTAATCTAAGCAGAAGGTAATTGTTAGGCTTCCTGCAATTTTCTTGTACACAAACTTCCTCCTTTCTTACAGTTACCTTTTCAGCAAATATTTGTCAATTGTACAAAACATGTTTGTAGAATGTCTTAATGTCAGAGGACAGTAACATTAAGGAGAGTTGACTTGGCTGTGTTCAAATTTGTGAAAGTACTCTTATCTACTCTTTCGTAACAGTCAATTAATACGAAGCCCTCTTTATTAATTGTTCACATTTATCTTTACTGTCTTCCATTCTTTTTCATTTTTATTATTGTTAAGGGCATATTTTTACATAATAGTTCATCATCTTTATAATTCTGAATTTTTATTAATGCAGTCTTCCTTTTCTATTGAAAGGGCTTTCTCATTAGGAATTTTAGGAACACTTTAAATCTTTTTTTGTTCTCACATCTCCGTAACATTTCTTTTTTATTCTTTTCTCTTACAAATTTTATCCCAGAGTGAGAGTGCTTTGTTGGCTATAATCTAATTTGATTATCTTCTAATTTCAGCGAAATTTTTGTGTTTACTTCACCAAATTTCAGGCCCTTTTCATTTGAAGGAACATTGACTGCTTTTTTAAACAGCAGTAGAAAAGAGGAAGATCTGAATACCCCTCATCAGTCACCTTCCATGCACTTTATTAATCAGAAATTAAATTCTGCCCCCCCCGAGTCAATGGAAACATTAATATTCATTTTGAAATGGCTAAGAACTTAGCTTAGATGTTTTAATACAAGTTTGCTTGTTTTTCTTTGTACTCTACAATGGATCCATCATTTGCCATAGTAAATCTAAACAGCTTATAGTTCTTGGCTGTAGGATATTCCTTTATGTTCGCATCATCAGGCAACTCCACCCTCTCAGTGCAAATTAGATCTAGGGCAGTTGTGCCTTTTTTTTGCAAATGATGAAATTTTCTCTTTGACACAGCATGTTTGGATATATCTGTTTCCAAACAGATTTATGAGCAGCTAAAATCCCCCATGAAGAAAGTACCTTCTAGCCAAGAATTTTCTGTACCCTGCTGTTCTTATGTTTGAGTGGTTTGTAGCTGATACCCGTTATTTTTCAGTTTTGCTTTCTAACTCCCTGTATCACTGTTACTAATTACTTTGAGCAACCTTGCAGGAAAAGATGCGTGTGCATTGATTAGCCATGTTGCTATAAACAGCACCACCTTACTGGCTCTACCAGCTTTGTGGAACGGGCTGTCAAGATTTTTAATGAATTTGCAGGAATTTGTTTCGAAGACTTGAGTTGTGCTACATTGCTGTGATTTACCATGCTGCCTTTGTGATTGTTACATATTATTGGCAATTTGGGGAATGAATCAGTGCATGTAAATGATCAAAATGGCTGAAAAAAAATAACTAGGTAGAACAAATTCCCTGAAAAGCACTTCTACAGATGCAGTAATGATGAGACATTGGCCCAGATCTGGATGGCTTCAATTCCATGTATGTTCCTTAATCTAATGTTTCCCACTGGCTAGGTGCCCCTGAAGACCTCCATGCAGGTACAGAAATTTAAGATAGATAAATCTGGACTTCTGTGCAGGTCTATGCTGCAGATCGCAGCTCTGTTCTCACAAGTAGAACAGCCAAAACCTAGAATTCCATAGATTTATCCCACTGATAGTCTTTGGGGATAGTCACCTAAATAAAAAATTAAACATATGTGTATATGAACTCAAAAACTCTAACTTGCCTTCTATTAATGGTAAACAGTGCTGATCTGACATTTGTCAAGACTAAAAAAATCAGTTGAAAGAGGAAAAGATCTGACAAGATTAATCTGAATCCCTTTACATTTCATATGTGTTTTGGTTTAGTTTGTAGCTGTTTAGGAACTACTGCTACCATCACTTCAGGCCATTTCTGAATAGCATTTTTGGATTTTGGGTGGCAAGGCACTGGAATGGGTTGCCCAAAGAAGTGGCAACTGCTCTGTCCCTGTCAGTGTTCAAAGCAAGGCTGGACAGAGTCTTGGGTGATACGGCCTAGTACGTGGTGTCCCTGCGCATGGCAGGGGTGTTGGAACTAGATGATCTTAAGGTCTTTTCCAACCCTGACCATTTCTATGACTATGATTTTATGGCCTTCCAAATAGTGTTTCTCAATCCCTTCTTCCTGAACCATATGAGTAAGCCTACTTCTTTCTTCTTCCATGTGCTTCTTGTATGCTTTTCAATGCATGCTGTTCTTCAGATTGTAATCCATGAGACAGGACAAATAATTACATGGAAACTTCTGTCAAATTTCTACTTAGCAAATGTTAGCAATAAATTTCCATAAATTAAACAGTTGAAAAAATATTTCCTTTCTATAGAGTTTTGAAGAAGAGGCAACCGTCTGGCCTCACCTGTTACTTAAATAAGTTTATTATTTCAATTAAACCTTATCTTCATAAACAGTATTGGATGGATGATGCTACAAAGGGTTCACAATCTTTAATACTTGGTCTTTTTTTTTTATTTTCTGGCTAATGCCTGTGAGTCTTAGAAATTATATTAATGTAGATGAATAGCGGAAAATGAGGCATTTACTTGCTATTTTTGTTTCCTTATATGGTGTAAGTGGAAAGCAGATTAAAGCACTGCACCCATGTCTGTGCTTCTTCACCAAGACTCCAGCTGTAGCCTGGGTGAAAATCTACAGCTGTAGTGTCAATAGTATTGGTGCTGTTGTTGTTGGACGCTCTGTGCTCGGCCAAGGTCACTGCTTAGGATGAAGGATTTATGAGGTGTCTTGTGGACAGGTTGCATGCTTAAATATCAGGCTGTACCAGGCACACCAGAAAGCAGCAGCTCCCATTAACAAGAGTGCTGTGAATACTTGATCAGTCCTAGAATCCTTTTGAAAATGTTTAAAAGGTTTGGGAAAACCTTACTGCAGGCAGGGTCAATATACAGAGGTTTTACACTCGAAACCTTCCAATACACAGAACAGCCATGGTGCCTGCCAGCCTCCACTGGTTTGTGGAGCAGGGTGGGGCAGGGCAGCCAGGGTTCATCCCAAGCCCCAGCCAGACAGAAGACAGGCATGGGGGAAGACCAATCCTGGCCTGAGCAGGGTAGCAACACCACCTGCACAACACAGAGGCAAGGGGAGGAAGTCCACACGTGTAACGAATTTTCAGACCCAGCTGCTAGTGGCAGAGAAATGCTAGAGTCTGGATTGCACCCCTTGAACAGCACTGTGGTGTCCATAGCTCCTGGAGTCCCTGGTTTTGGGCAGCCTGGCTGGGCACCTCCCCTGACATATCATTATGTACATGGCCTTCCATACCTAATGTGTTCACCACAGCTTTGGCCTCCAGGGTCTCATGTGTGCATCATCCCTCTGTTTCCAACAGTTCTGGGTTCAGCACCCTTTTTTATCCTTCCTCAAACATCCAGAGTGTAGACTACAGGCTCCTTGAAGGAGAAGTATTTTCCCTGCCTCTAGATGGTTAGGAGGAACAACTGTACAGAAAATCAGAGTGAATCCTGCTCAGTCCAGGAATAGAGCTTATTTAATGCAGAGGAATCCTTGGAGAGTTTAGCATCCAAGCTCTAGTAATTTTTCACAGAGTATATGCAAACTGAGACTTTTTTTCCTTTTTTTTCTTTATCTTTTATTTTTTTCCCCACTTAGGGCATGTCTACAAAAATGGCTGCAGACAGATCTTGGAGCAGAACTTTTTACCTTAAGCACACTGTGTGGTGATACAGTGCTGGACCAAATCTAACATGTTCCCAGATAGCTTAGAGCACAGGCTGAGCAAGGCTGTGGCTGTCTGCGCATTTCCATGTAGCCATATTCTGTTTCCTCAACTAAATTTTATTCCAGAAAATAAATAAATATCATCTCCGTCACACAACCTTTTATATTTTCTCTTTTTATAGCAATTCTTTATTGTGTCTCCAAACTGTCACACTACTGAACTTCTCTGTTTATATGTAGGCACAGTATGAAGAAATATAATGGCCTAGAAAGTTTGGATTTAATGCAAAACAGCTGACAAATTAAGGCATACTTTTCTATCCCAGCTTTCCTCTATAATAGCATTTGATTGTTCCTGGAAGACTTTTTCTCTCCTGTACATTTGTCTTACAGAATATTTTTTAGTTAAGGAAAAATTGCTTCCCTGTGTCTTAGAGTTCTTCTGTAATTTCAATTTACAATATGTCCTCCTGATGCAATATTTGTTTTAGCAGAAAACTAGTAACCTGGATTGACTGTGTCTGCAGCATATTAGATTTTATGTACTACAATTAAATCCACCTCTGAACCTTCTAGTTTACAGATTGTATAGATTTTAAAATTTCAGTTTTCCTCCCAATTTACCTAGATTAGGACTGCCTTTTCTAGTTTTACTCTTCAAACATTCAATATATTTTAACCTTCCAGTAAAAGTAATGGTTACTGGCATACAACGTGGTTAATAATCCTGAAGTCATGGTTTCAGATATTATCACATGGAAGATATTTAACAGGCAAAGGTGCACAGAAGTGGGCTTTCAAATCTTGTCAATTTTTCTCCAGTTAGGTGATAATCAACCTGCATCTACAATATTCCCTTCTCTTGGCTGTCCTTAATACAGGTAATACTGTAAACTCTGCTGTTCTGTATTTACGCAATTGTTTCAGCTTGTACTGGTGCAGATTTGATTTTGAGTTTTCGGGGATTCCGGTGAATAGAGACCGGCTTTAGATCAGATTCAAAGAAAAGCTACTCTCAGCAAAAAAAAAAGATGTTTGGTATGTAAGTCCAAAATAGCAATGTAAAAACTTCAGCAAAATGTCTAAACAGCACTTGAACTCTCTAACAAGATGCATTTGTCCTGCAAGTCCTTCTGATGCCGGCAGGTCTGCCTTTGCAGAAGTACACATCTACCCTGCTTTTTCAGTGAGGCACCAAACTCTGACAGTCACTCCTGAAGCATGGCAGTTGGATCTGGAAAGCATGCTTTGATGCAATGACTTAAGCAGGCACATCATAAATTTGGGTATTTCTTAGATGAGGGGGGTTGTAGTACAGGCCTTGGCGGCTGTAATTTTAGATGAATTTAAATCCTATTTAGTTCCTGGGTCACTTGTTTGATACTGCCACAACTTATTTCTGAAGAATCTGAGACTAAACCATTGATAGCTTTGGACTGGGGACTGTGTAGTTATTCCATATCCTTGAAGAAGGTCTTGCAAATTATGGCTCCTCTGAATCCTGTATAACAAGTTTTATTTTAGGAAAGCAGCCTAAGCAAAGGTTAATGTACATTTGGAAATGTGTTCCTTAACACTCGAGGCAACTGTTAATCTTTACATGTTACTGTGCATATTTTCATTAGCATTCTTTTGTTCAAGTGTACAAATACGTGATTAGAGCATGCACATAAATATTTCTAAATCCTCATAGAGAGGATAGCAGACCAGCAGTCCAGAATAGCACTATCAGATAGTAGGAATACCCAGAAATGGCATCATTCCTGTAGTTAGAATTGGCATAGATTTTTTGAAAGTTGTGTTGAAAGTGTGATGGTAGTTGTCAGTCTTGTAATGACAGTAACCACAGTTTTGTGTGTTAAACCTATTCATGCACATATCACAAGTTTTTAACCTTCCCCAAATTATTTGGAATTGCATAAACTAGGATACCACTCTTCAGAAAATTGGTCTTGTCAGATCTCTATATGTAAGTTTTCTATGCTCCCTACTGGTAGTAGCTCTTTCAGTCCTTGCCATGTAGCTCTTCCCATAAAGAAAAGATGATCCTGCAGACCCTCCCTTATACGCTATGTTAACTTATGGGCTTCGACAGAAGAGAAAGCACTAGTAAGAACTTTTATATTATCTCTTAGTTTCTGTCCCAAATAATCTTTGAACTGAAATAGAGCTTTCCTTTGCCAGCCAATTTTTCTTATAATCATGAACAGGATTTCTTTCACACTGCATTTTTTATCTTTTTTTACCATTTCTTATGCCCAGCCCCAAGAGGCATGTCGTACGATATTTGATGAAACCTTCTAAACATTAATTTCCTAAGGAGATAGTCTGTAAGAAGTTGATTTTCGAGGAAGATATACTATCTATTTTTTAATAATCTACTCAGGTTTTATATTGTAATTAAAACCTGTAAATATTATCCTTATGAAACTTAGGTTCTTTGTTTAGTCCCATTCTGTTTCTAAATTAGCATCACATCTAACATGCATAGTCATCATATATAACATGAAGGGTAATATGGCAAACTGCCTTGGAATAAATTGAATACTGAAAATAAAATTTAGACCTATCACACCCACTGTAAGTCTCGGTGCAAGTCAGGATGAAAAGAAAATTCTTACAAACATCCTGTTCTGTCTTTAGACAGATTTTCTCAAAGATCCTGCTGAGATTTGTGAGTAGGTTTATTCCAAATAAACAAAAAAATTCTGCTTGGTTGCAACCACAGCACTGAGGCAAGGAGGGAACTATATGGGAGGGAAGATTCTGCAGCATCAGAAACTCTGGTGTGCTCAGAATATGCAAAACTCATGACAGTGCCATTAGCCACCACCGCACTCTGGTGTTACTGTGGTACCACTTTATGGTTATCCAGCAGAGTTCTGAAGGTTTCGTGGCATTACCAAGTCATAATACTAAGCTTAAGTTTACACAGTTTTCAGCATTCAGTGGCTGAGAGTAATGTATGCATTACTAAAAAATAAATAAAAAGATCGAAGGAAAACTGCACAGTAAAGGAATTTCTTCATAGTAGAATTTCTTAGAAATCAAAAATGAAAATAATGACCAGATGAGGAAAGTAATAAATAGCATAAGCTCACATGCTAAATGATAACATGAAACATTAACATAGGAAATTTTATGGAATGCTTATCTGCCTTTATACATGACTAAGGTAAAAAGAGAGCCCAAGCAAATGGGACAATAAAGAGGGAAGAATGGTAAGGAGAGACTGAGCCTCAGAATAAAGCATCAGAAGTAGAATTTTAAGAATAAACCATTAAAACAAATGGTAGCATATTACCAGATGTTTTGCAGGAGTTTTTAGGACTACAGGTACGAAATAGGTGTAAACCATGGTGCCTGACCTGCTGCTTTAATCAATGCTGGTGTCACAGAAATTGTCAGTATCTAGTTTGCGGGTGTGACTTGTATGACTAAAAATTTATCAGCTATATCTGATTTTTTTTTTTTTTTTTTGTGCCAAAGCAAATGGAGTTAGATGATCTAGGAAGGCCAATAGAAAAAGTACTGGTTTATGAACTTAGACAGAATTAACTGAGAATTAATGAGAAAAGGAAAGACCTGCCCGCTCTCTTCACAGCACCTTTCTCGCCAGAGCTTCCTAAAAATAAACTGTTATGGAATAGGAAGAAGTGTTTTCATATATCAGTTCAAAGGGGAGAAAAAAGGTGCATAAGTGCTATTAATAAGAGAGAGGGTTTTCTAAGAAGATCCTCTAGGGACTGATACTAGAGCATGAGTTATTCAACAAATTTCTGCACAATCTGGGAAGGTGGGTGTATAGTGATGTAAAAAACTTTTGTCCTGATAATATCACAAAGAAAATTTACTTTGAAAACTGACTTCCAGCAGAACATTCAATTCATATAGGAATAAAACAGTCTGAAGTAGACAATGCTATGGGTAGTCCTCCAAAGATGTCATAGCTGTGCTCATAAGCAATATGAAAACCCCCATAATGTAAGAATTTTGGGGAGGTTAGGCATTATTGGAAGGCTACGAACCAGGAAAGATGGTAATGCCATTTTGCGGGTTTGTGCTACTACTCTTCTCAAATACTGTGTGCTATCCTGGCCATGCTATCATCATAAAGAACATAGGTGAATGGAAGAATGGTTGGTTAAAGAAAAGGATTATTGAAGGATTGGGTTGGTTTTTGCACGAGAAGAAATATAGAAAAAAAAAAACCCACCTTTTAGAATTCATTCTGTCAAATGTGACTGAGATGCCCATTCAACCACAGATGGGGAGAAAATGAGTAGCAAATAATATTATTCAGTATTTCTAATTAATTAAAAATTATAGTATTCAAATTAAATGAGCAGATGATACATTTTAAAGAAAAGAAACCAACAACAAGAGTGTTTTTTTCACACAGCTTTCCATTGTGAATCTCACTAACACTGGTTGCTGTAGATAGAGTAAAATTCAAAATTAATTAATTCAGAAAGGGATGTGTATTATTTTGAAGGAAATCACTACTCATTGCTGTTAAACAGAATCATAGGCTCATAGAATAGTTAGGGTTGGAAAGGACCTAAAGATCATCCAGTTATAAACCCCCTGCCATGGGCAGGGAAACCTCACACTAAACCATGCCACCCAAGGCTCTGTCCAGCATGGCCTTCAACACCACCAGCAACGGACCATTCACAAGTTCCCTGGGCAACCCATCCCAGTGCCTCACCACCCTTACAGTAAAGAATTTCTTCCTCATATCCAGTCTAAACTTCCTCTGTTTATGTTTAAACCCATTACTCCTTTTCCTCTCACTAAAACCCCTAACGAAAAGCCCCTCCCCAGCATCCCTAAAGGCCCCCTTCAGATATTGGAAGGCTGCTATGAGGTCTCCACACAGCCTTCTCTTCTTCAGGATGAACAGACCCAACTTTCTCATCCTGTCTTCATACAGGAGGTGCTCCAGTCCCATGATCATCCTTCAGGCCCTCCTTTGTACTTGTTACAACAGTTCCATATCCTTTTTATGTTGAGGACACCAGAACTGCACACAATTCTCCAAGTGAGGTCTCACAAGAGCAGAGTAGAGGGGCAGCATCACCTCTCTCATCCTGCTGGTCACGCTTTTTTAATGCAGCCCAGGATATGGTTGGCTTTCTGGGCTGCACGCACACACTGCCGGCTTGTATTGTTGGATGGGAGGCTCAGAAAGGCTGAAGTACAGGATCACAGCCTAGAAAGCTCTACTGTGGGGTAGTCTGTTTGCCCTGCTCTTAGATGGTTTTTCTAAGAATCTGCACCACCACCTGTGGCAGTGAAAAAGCTGCTGGCTGATTTGGTCTGATCCTCCCATTCAATGTAGTAACCAGGATCTCTGTTACTATCCTAGCTGGTATTTTTGAGAAATACAAGAGCTAGCCAATTATTCACTGGCATTAAGCTCTTTTGTGTGTGCATGTGTGTAGAAATTAGCTTGATTTCTTCCAGTGTATTTGTTAATCAGATTTAACTTGCTTGGATGGACTCCTGATACCATTTTTTGTATATTGTTGAGTCAGAAAGTGGGCACACTGGATTCTGTTTTGCCGTAAGTTCAAACCTCTCAAGTATTTTAGATTTACCCTAAATCGTTCTACTTCTGTTTAAAACGCCTGTTCTAAGATGGAAAGTGACTTAATATGTTATTTTTGGATCTATTCCATGAATATCCATGATTTTCTTGGCCTCAGTATCATGAATATTTTATTGCATACTAGAACACTCTACATAATAGAGAGCCCATTTTTGTGGCTGAATTTGGCAGGTGATTGTGCTTTTGCTGTTTCTTTAAAGTTATTTTTACTGGTATTATAATAATGCTCAGAGCCCCCATGTGGATTTAAACCCCATGGTGATAGGTACTTTAGCAGAACTAGAGACTCTTTCCTGTCTGAAAATGCTGGTGGTCTGAGCAGGCAAAACAGACAAAAATGAGAAAGAAAAAAGCATAGCACAGCAATGAAGTGACTTGCTCCCCATTACAGAGCACGTTCATGATAGAAACGAGGACTATAACCTTCATTTGCTAGCTCCAGCTGCTCTCTTGTTCACCCATTTGATTGAAGATAACTGAAGAACTCATTGTTCATCTAGTAAAACTGGGTTTACAAGCTATATTTGTACTTTGTTCTTACAATTTGATTTTGTGTCAGGTAAAGTGGGTTTTGTTGTCTCCCCTTTATAGCCCATAAGTTGTGCTTACTAACAAAACACTTGTGTAAGAAGATTCTTAAACAGTACATTGCATTTGTTACCCTTTTTTTTTAGAGAATTAACATCAACAGGCTTGCAATGTTTCTTACTGTTGCCAAAATATGTTATGTTTTATCTTTTGTGACTACAGATGATGGCAAATCTGTTCTGGTTCAGAAGTATTGCAAAGATTTTTAACACAGAATCAAGGACTTTAAAAGATACATATTAACATATATGTAGATACGAAATACTGTTCTTAGCTTACCAATTGCCATGTGGTTACATATGCAAAACCTTAAAAAGCCTCTGCTGATCATGATATAAAAGAGTGATAAAGGGTACAAGGTGTCACTGTCTAGAATAATTTGTTCACAGGAAATCTATCCAATAGCAGTGCTAAAAAAAAATAAAAATCCCTGGAGGCCAAGTTAGTTTTTGAATCCCTGTGTGAGCCCTGGCATTGCAAACAAGGTACTAGGAAAATTTCTACAGATGGCTGCTTAATGTGTAAATTAATCTGACTCAGTAAGGATCATGCTAGTCAGTGGCAGTTATAATTATAGATCAGTATAAGATCTTGCTCTACAAATTTGAACAATCACAAAACTACCATCCAGACACAGGTTTATTTAAATACTTTAATTATTTACTGTCAGGATTTGTGACACATATATGCTTCAGTTTGCAAACATCAATGAGGAACAATACACTACAGTGTAGCTAGGACAAAAATAAACGTAGTTAAAAACCCCAACAGCCAACCCCCAACTTGCAGGAATAAAGGGTACACATAAACCAATGTAATCATCCATAACACATCTTATTGCATGTTGCTATCCTTAGGAAGACAAGAGAACAACTCAAGTCCAACATTTTAGAGAAAGAAATAATGTAGGTATCCTCACTTTTTGTATGTATATTTACAACTTGAATAGAAAGGTATGGAAAAACTTCAAGGCTACTGATAAAAGTTTACTTTAAGCAAATGTGTTCACAGTTAATGAGATTTGTTTGAATTTTCAACCTTTTTTTTTCTTTCCCTGAAGTGTTAAAGGAAGCAACAACCTTGAAAAGCTCATCTGTTCTGGTTACTAACGTTGGAAAACAATCCCCTGCTCTCTCTATATCAACAGGAGCCACAGTACTCACCATGGCAAATGGGCAGCAAATGACACATAAGCTCTATTTTTTTTATTTTTATTTTAATTTTGTAAGAAAACCATCCTGCTTTAATCCTGGCCATAGTCAATTAAATTGAAACCTAATTTAAATGTGTTAACTTGAATGTGCTCTCTCCTTTGCAAAAGAAAGAAAAGAAAGAAAAGAGAGAAAGGTAGATAAACAGAAAAGTAAATGACAGGAAGAAAGAGGAAAAAACAATTTAAAAAATAAAAAGGAAGATAAAAGAGGATAGAAAGATAGAAAGGGGCGAAAGCAAGAATGCAAGAAAGCAAGAAAGTGAAAGCAAGCAAGCAGAAAGGAAGAAAGCCCAGCAGGCAGAAGGGAAGGGAGGAAGGGAAGGGAGGAAGGAAGGAAAGAAGGAAGTCAGGAAGGTAGGGAGGGAGTGAGGGATGAAGGAAGTGAGGAAGGGAGGAAGAGAGGGAAGGAGGAAGGAAAGAAGGGAGAAAGGGAGGGAAGGAGGAAAGAAGAGGAAGAAAGGGAG
>JANRGW010003849.1:0-10795 GCA_024733675.1 Psilopsiagon aymara | reverse complement strand
GCACACCCCTGTGTCCCGGCTGCGGTTGAGCTGTGGGACGGCCCCCGGGCCGGAGCAGGGCTTCGGGCAGGTCCTGCTGCCGCCTGCGAGGTGGTGACGGTGGAGACTGACAGCCGAGGAGGGCCGTGCTCCGGGGCTGGAGGAGCCCGGGCTGACGGCTCCGGTGGAGCTTTAACCCCCGTGCACGGAGCTGCTCCCCGGCGCTTTGGCTGAGTGAGCAGGGGCAGGGGCGATGCAGTGAGCGAGGGGCAGGCACGGAGCAAGCGGTGCCTCGGGTGAACGTGGCCCGTGTGTGGTGGAGCTGCCCAAGTGCTCGGGGGGGGCTCTGCCCTCCACTCCCTGGGGTGTGCTTGGCTCTTGTCCCGCAGGCTCTGTGTGCACACCATTGCCTGCCCCAGGCACGGCCCTTCTGCCTCTGCCCCGCTTCCTCGCTGGAGGTGATCGCTGTCGCTGCCCCCTGCAGCGGAGCCTCTCCTGCTGCTCCCACAGTTGCGGGGGGACAGGAGGGGTGTGCGCTGGGGATGGGGGCAGTGGGAGCTGGGATGGAGCCCGGAGGAGCCGCGATGAGGAGCAGCCCGGGGCGGTGCGTGCCTTGCTGGGGAGCTTTGCCCTGCGCTGCCCCCGCCTCTCCTTTCACAAATCCCGGCGGATCCCGGCGTCGCTGCTCTGTTTTCCCACCTCTGGGGCTGGCTTTGAAAGCGCTCCAGAGGAGCTGGAGCCAAGTTCTCCCGAAACAGCTCTTTCAAAGCAGCGCTTGTGTTGCCCGGAGCCATTCGCTGCTTTGGTGGAGCGCAGTTGTTCATCCGGCTGCGGGGGGGGGAGGTTGGAGCCGGAGCAGGAAGGCGCTTGGTGTCACTGCAGCCGCTTGGATCTGATGCTCCCACTGGTGATAACTCGACCTGAGCACTGCTGTGGGTAACGGAGCTGCAGCACCGCAGGGGATGAGTGCAGGGCTGTGCCACTGCGCACCGTGGACCCATTGTGCTCTGCCCTTGCCGAGGAGCTAAAGAAAGATGAACTTTAGCTCTTGAGCTACTTTTAGCAGCTTTGCTTTGAGCTCTGGAGCTTGTGTCATGCTCCGCAGGGCCTTGGCTGTGTTGGGTGCTCCCTGGCTCTGCTCCAGAGGCTCACCACGGTGTCCAGCACAATCAGAAAGGTTCAACCCTTAAATCTTTCAACCCGGTCGAGGCTTCCCCGCAGTGGGGCTGCTGGGGAGAGGCTCCTGTGCAGGGCTTTGGGGTTGGTTAGGTCTGAGTTTCCCTAATGCTGGGGGCTGCATCAGTAAGAGCATCACAGGAACCCTTTCCCCCCCCTGGTTTGATGGGTGCTTCGGGCTGCCTGGCTGCCTTCTGTTGATGCTGGAGGTGCTGGAGCTCGGTGCTGTGCTCCAGGAGGCAACATCTCCTCTCAGCCCTCCTCTTGGCTGCTTCCTGCTCCCAGGCAGTGCTGCCCCCCGTCATCCCCCAGCTCTGACGGGCTGCAGGCCCTCCCCAGGGCTCTGTGTCCCCCTGTCACCCCCTGTCACCGCGCTGGCCTGAGCCTGTGTTCGAGCAAAGCCCATCCGGAGGCTCTTCCCACCTGCAGTGCAGTGCATTGGCATGGCCAGGGCAGGCTCAAGCGTGAGCTGCTGCTGAGACATCCCTCGAGGTGGGACCAGGACGCAGCAGGGGCTCCCCCGGGGATGGGGCGCAGGACCCCACCACCGGGGGCCGTGCTCTGCAGCACTCCCTTTGCCTCCCGGGTGCTGTCGTTGCCGCGGTGGGGGCAGCTCCTGTGTCCGTGTCGTCGTCCCCCCCCCCGCTGGGTCTGTCCCCAGGGCCTGGCAGGGCATCGGCTTCCTGCGGGTGCGGAGCATGCGCCGAATGGGGCCGCAGCGGCTCCTCCTGCGCTATTTGTGGCAGGGAGAAGTGGCCGATTCCTGCCCAAACGCCACGTGGCAGCGCGGGGGGCTCCGTCCCGGCCTGGGGGGCTCCCGTTGCTGCCCTGAGGTACCCGCGTTGGGGTTTGCTTGTGGAGGATCTGCTTGGATCAAGGGTGCTGTGGAGTGGCTGCTGCAGCCGAGAGGGGCAAAGTCCATCCGTGAGCTGCTCCTGGAAAACAGCTCCACTTGAAGGGGATTCGGGGGCTCCACTTGAAGGGGATCCGGGGGCTCCACTTGAAGGGGATCCGGGGGCTCCACCTGATGGGGATCCGGGGGCTCCACTTGAAGGGGATCCGGGGGCTCCACCTGATGGGGATCCGGGGGCTCCACCTGATGGGGATCCAGCGGTTCTGGTCCGTGGCTCGGAGCTGCAGCAGCTGCTGCTGTTTGCAGCAGCACAGAGCTGCTGTGGTGCAATAGGAAATGGGGACGCTGAGCTCACCGGCCGGGGAGGGCACTCTGGTGCCTTATTGGTTTTCAGCCCTTGCCCTCTCCAAGCGTTGGTTGGGTTTTGCCCTCGGAAGCACCATAAGGTTCACACCGTACCAGGAGCCCCCAGGACCGCGTTGAAAGCTCCCCACACGCTGCTGCAGCGGTTCAAATGGCCGCAAAGAGCTGAGCCCACAGCAGGATGGGGGCTTGATGTGATGCCCGGGGCAGAGCCCTGATCTGGGGCCCTGTCACATCAAGCTGGGTCTTGCCCTGAGGCTGAAGGAGCATCTCCTGTTACAGGGTCTTGCATGGGCCGATGTCTCTCCTCCCTTTCATGTATTGCTCCACTGAGAACAGATTTGGCTCACGTGGTCCTCTCTGAGGATTGCACCATGGGTCTGCTGTTCAAGGTTGATGTCCTGTGGATGTTGCTCCTGGCTTTGTGGCTGTGAAGGTCTAAACCCCTCTTTAACTCCATGCCTTGGCCCTGTGCCTCGGTGCACGGGAGGATGTTTCCTCCTTTCTCTCCTTGCACAAAAAGCATCCAATCCAGGAAGGAGCAATGGCCACGAACTCCAGAAGAGCACCGCATAGAGCGATGGTGCCCGTGCCGCGTGTGACCCTCTCCGGCCCCCAGTGCTCCCTCCTCACCTCCAGCTCTGCTGCCCGGGCCCTGCTCCCTGCCCCCTGTCCCATCCCCACACCATCCCCTTTGCCTTCGCCCCACGGCTTCCTGCAGGGAGATGCCTTTGGCTGCATGGGGCAGAGCCGCCGCTCGCTGCCCCTCGGTTGGTTCCATCCATCCATTCACAAGTCACTGACTCGGAAATTGCTCCTTCCTCGTTTCTGCTGCTTCCCGGCAGTCTCCGCCTGCCTCTTCCTGTAAGCACTGCAGCCCCTTCCCTGCCTCCCGAGCACAGCAGCGCTTGTGCTGCCTGCCCGGAGGCTGCCTGCAGACGCTGGCACCACATTAAAGCCCTTTACCTGTCACTGGTGGCCTCCAAGACTCCTCCCCATCCCGACAAGGAGGTAGGAAACCCTTGGGAAGCAGTGCCTCTCCCTCTAAGGGAAGCTTTGGTGCTGGCACTTGGGAATTGTGCTGTCCTGGGGGTGCTCACCAGGTTGATGCTGCGCAGGTGAAGTGAGCCCGGTGCTGCGTTCCCTGTGACCAGTGCAGAGGTGCAGTGCTGAGCTCTGCTCGCTGACCTCCCGGGTTTCAGATGGTTGTCATGAAGAGAATGAGTCAATGTGGGCTTCATTCAGCTCTGCTGCATGGAGCCCCTGTGCTGCTGCTCTTGGGGGGCTCAGGGGCAGCTCCCTCCTGTGCTGCCAGGGCTCAGGGTGCAGAGGGGTTTCCCATGGCAGCCAGGTCCGCCCCTTCCCACCCTTCCCGAGGTGTATGTGCTGTTACTCCCGCTCCAGGGGTGCAGTTCCAGGCTGTGGTTCCACCTCCGCATGATCCGGCTCAGAGCCCTGCCCGGAGGCACAAACTGGTGCTGGTCCCCGGGTTGCTGGCTCAGGATGCAGCTCCTGGATGTGTGATGGGCTCCGCAGGGCCACCAGGCTTGGGCTCATCCCAGGGGGGATCCGGGGACCCGGAGCTGCACCGGCCCCTCGGCATTGTCCATGTCAGCCCTGCCAGCACCGCGTGTCCTGGCTGCCTCTGGTGCTGCCCCCCCAGCAGCAGTGGCCGTGGCTGGGTCTGAACCAGTGGCAGGAGCAGCCTGGAGGCCCCGGTGCCAGCTCTGTGCCCGTCCCAGCAGGTCTCCGGAGCTGGCCAGGATGGCACAATGGAACCAGCTGCAGCAGCTCGACACACGGTACCTGGAGCAGCTCCATCAGCTCTACAGCGACAGCTTTCCCATGGAGCTCCGGCAGTTCCTGGCCCCGTGGATTGAGAGCCAGGACTGGTAAGTCCTTGTGAAACACCCATGAGGGGACTTTGCTCGGGGCACCCCCTTGGGTGCAGCCGGCACCGGGTGCTGTGCGGAGCTCTGTTGCTCTCCCTGAGAGGTAAAGGGGCGCAGGACTCGGTGTGTGTGGTATCAGACCCCAGGTCAGGGGAAGGGGGAGCTCCAAAGCAGAGGTGTCCCCATCCAGGGCTGACTGACATTGACCTCTGCTGTAATGAGCTTGTTGCAGAGCACCGGTTCCTGGATCCCATCCAGCGAGCACATGGGGCTGGTGAGGTGCTCGGCTGCTGTCTCCCTGGCTTAAGGCCACACTTTAAGCCCGAGTCCACAGCCTCTTTGTCACCCTGCCCACAGGCAGTCCGAGGGCTCGGTTTATTGACATGAAACAGTCAGGCCTGCTCCTCCCGTGCTGTGGTGCAGGTTAGGAAGGTGCCTGGGGGTTAAACTGCGCAGGAGCTGCCTGCCCCGTCCCCTGTGCCAGCACCCAGGGCTCTGCCCTCCCTGTGCAGGGCATACGCTGCCAGCAAGGAGTCCCATGCGACGTTGGTGTTCCACAACCTGCTGGGGGAGATTGACCAGCAGTACAGCCGCTTCCTGCAGGAGTCCAACGTCCTCTACCAGCACAACCTGCGGCGCATCAAGCAGTTCCTGCAGGTGAGATGGGAGGCATTGGGTTGGGGGTGAGGGGGAGCTGGTGGAAGTCTGGAGGCTTTCATGACCCGCAGCCATAAAGGATGTGGGGACCCCAGGGGTAAGGCTGAGCCTTTGTGCCTGCTGACCTCGGGGGTTCTTTCGCACCTCTTACAGAGCAGGTACCTGGAGAAGCCGATGGAGATCGCCCGCATCGTGGCTCGCTGCCTGTGGGAAGAGTCGCGGCTCCTCCAGACCGCAGCCACCGCAGCCCAGGTCAGTGGCCTGGGTGGGTGTTCTTGGGCCTCCACCCCAGCCCGTGCGGGACTCAGTGCTGCAGCTGCAGCGCCCCATGTGCCCCCTTCAGTAACAAAGCTGCTTTGTGCTGAGGAGTGGTTTGGCTGCGGTGGGCGATGACTTCTGCTCTCCAGACAGCAGCTGCTTCCCTCTAGGATGCAGCCTGGGAGGCTCTTTGCTTTGTGTGTCCATCTCTCTCTCACCCCTTGCTCGGGTGCGCTTTGCTGCGCAGCCCTGGAGCCGATGCTGCAAGGGAGCAGCTGCGCTGGCTTTCGTTAATGAGGGGGATGAAGCCCCTTCCTGCAGCAGCTTGTCAGGCTGGGAGGGGAGCCATGGCCCTGTTCTCATGCCCTCCTTGTCCCCTCCGCAGCAAGGGGGACAGGCCACGCATCCAACTGCAGCTGTAGTGACAGAAAAGCAGCAGATGCTGGAGCAGCATCTGCAGGATGTGAGGAAGAGGGTGCAGGTACGTGTGCTGCCTTCTCCCTTCGCCACCGCAGTGATTTAGTACTTTGAATAAACCCGCATCTCTTGCCTTGCAGGATCTGGAGCAGAAGATGAAAGTGGTGGAGAATCTCCAGGATGACTTTGATTTTAACTACAAGACTTTGAAAAGCCAAGGAGGTAATGGAAGCTCATTAGCACCTGGCGAACCAAAGTGTGTTCCTGCACGGAAACGTGCTGGAGGGCATATTCCAGCCCTCGCGGTGCCTCCTCCCCATAGTCAGAAGGGTGGCTTAGGCTCAGGGCATTTGCATGGCAATTGGAAGAACCTCCTTTGTTTCTGCCACTGACTGCCTGCGGGGGAGCTGAAGCAGAGCTCTGCCTGTGAGCAAAGGAATGGCTTGTGGAGGTGATAGTGCTTCACGGGTGAAGGCTTTCTAAGATGCCTGCTCCTTGGAGGTCGAAGCGCTTTGCTTGTGGGACGTTGGGTGGGTAGGAGCAGTCGCTGCGGGCGGCTGAAGTCTCCCACCTCGGCACAGACATGCAGGATCTCAATGGGAACAATCAGTCCGTGACCCGGCAGAAAATGCAGCAGCTGGAGCAGATGCTGACGGCGCTGGACCAGATGCGAAGGGTACGTGGTGGAGCTGCTCTGGGGATGCTCTTTGCCAGGAGGTTGCCTTTGGAGTCCCTGCATGGCCCAAGCTGAGAGCCTGAGGGCCTCTGGGGCTGTGTAACTCGGAGCGTGGTGAACGTTCTGCTTTCTTCCTCACCAGGGCATCGTGAGCGAGCTGGCTGGGCTGCTCTCGGCCATGGAGTATGTGCAGAAGATGCTGGCAGATGAGGAGCTGGCAGACTGGAAGAGGCGGCAGCAGATCGCCTGCATTGGTGGCCCCCCCAATATCTGCTTAGACCGCCTGGAGAACTGGTGAGCACTGCCTGGGGCTGCAGCAGGCCCTAGAGAGGAGGCATTCCGACTCCTGCAGCGCACATGAGCTCCTGCCTCTGGAAAGAGCCTTGCAAATGGGCTTCTGGTGCCTGCATGGGGGAATGTAACCCATTACTCAGGCTGGTCCCCAGCAGTGGGCATTGGAATGGTGAGCCCCAGGCCTGGGGGATTTTAAAGCTGCTGTGAGAGGTTCCAGGTGTGTCTCTGCAGAACCTGGGGGTTCCTTTTGCAACGTGTGAGCCACGGGCACGGTCTGTTCTCTGCTGGTCCTGTCTCGCACAAGCAAGGGCAGAGCTAACGCTGGTTCCTCCTGCTCCCCTAGGATAACCTCTCTTGCCGAATCACAGCTACAGACCCGGCAGCAGATCAAGAAGCTGGAAGAACTGCAGCAGAAAGTGTCCTACAAGGGTGACCCCATTGTCCAACACCGGCCCATGCTGGAGGAGCGCATTGTGGACCTGTTCAGGAACCTCATGAAAAGGTGCTGAGGGAGCCACGGGCAGTCCCTGGTCACAGGCACTGAGTGGGAGGGATGGGCAGTGAGTGGCTGGATGAGGCCTGAGGTTTGACTGTGGTTCTGATGCCTTTCCCCTGCAGTGCTTTCGTTGTGGAGAGGCAGCCCTGCATGCCCATGCACCCCGACCGGCCTCTGGTCATCAAAACCGGGGTGCAGTTCACCACCAAAGTCAGGTGGGTCAGTGCCCTGCGGCAGGGAGAGGCGGTGCGGAGGGTGCTGCTGCTGCTGGGGACACAGTGCTGCCCACACAGCAGCTCTGCAGCCTCTGCCGGATGCTGCAGTGAGGTGGAGTCGTGCAGGATGCTCACTCTGCATCTGCTGCCCCTGTTGCAGGTTGTTGGTCAAGTTCCCAGAGCTGAACTATCAGCTGAAGATCAAAGTCTGCATCGACAAGTGAGTCCCGTGCTCTGATCCTGCTGGTGCTGGGGGGGAGTTACTGGAGTGGGACTTAATCCTGCTCTCTTTGGGTCAGGCTCCATCCCTGCACCGAGTATGATCCTCAGTAGAAGGGGGGTGTGGGGTGGTGCTGGGTCCTGAGGGTTCGTTCCCACGGTGGGGGACAGCCTGGGGGGCTTTTGGGACTCCACGCAGTGATGCAGCAGCCCCGCACACCCGCTTGTCTGCATCAGCGTGGGACGGCCATGGCCGTGACCGGCGTCTCTCTTCCCTTCCTTAGGGACTCTGGGGATGTTGCAGCACTCCGGGGGTAAGTGCAGCGTTTTGGGGGGCTTTTCCTGGCTTCCCTTGGCAAAGCTCCCGTTCTGGAAGCGCCGTCAGCCACGCTCTGCCTTTCCTCCCTTGAGGTCCCGCAAGTTTAACATCCTGGGCACAAACACCAAGGTCATGAACATGGAAGAGTCCAACAACGGCAGCCTCTCGGCTGAGTTCAAGCACCTGGTAGGTACCCCATGCTCTTGGGCCGCTCCTGTTCTTGCCATGTGCTGTCACGGTGTCCCCACATCCCATCCCCTCTGTCCACAGACCCTGCGGGAGCAGCGCTGTGGTAACGGAGGCCGAGCCAACTGCGATGTGAGTGCTGATGTCCCGGCTGGGAGAGCTCTTCCGAGCACCTCTGCTCTGCTCTCGCAGCTGAGCCCCTTCCACCCAGACCCGAATGCTCGTGGGGCGCAATGGCCAAGCTCCTGCGTGCTCATTGTGTCCTTCCACCCCAGGCCTCGCTCATAGTCACTGAGGAGCTGCACCTCATCACCTTCGAGACAGAGGTGTATCACCAGGGGCTGAAGATCGACCTGGAGGTGAGCTGTGGGTTCCTACCGCACTGCCATGGGCCTGGGTGCAGTGGGGCCCTGGGAGGTGTCACATCCTGTGGTCACATCCTGTCTTTGCAGACCCATTCGCTGCCTGTGGTGGTCATCTCCAACATCTGCCAGATGCCAAATGCCTGGGCGTCCATCCTGTGGTACAACATGCTGACCAACAACCCCAAGGTAGGGCCGGGCACCGCGGGGCAGCTTTGGGACCCGGGATGCTGCTGGAGCAGGACCCGACCCTGTTTCTGCCCCCCCATCCTGCTCAGGGCTGTGTTTTCCCTTGTGCAGAACGTGAACTTCTTCACCAAGCCCCCCATTGGGACGTGGGACCAGGTGGCAGAGGTGCTGAGCTGGCAGTTCTCCTCCACCACCAAGCGTGGCCTCAGCATCGAGCAGCTGACGACCCTGGCAGAGAAGCTTCTAGGTAGGGCGGTGTGTGTGGTCCTGGGGGGCTCCTCGCTCAGTGTAGGAGCAGGGCTGTGGTGGCTCTGGGGGGAGCTGTAATTGCAGTTCCTGGTTCACAATCCTCCCTGGAGCAGCGGCTGTGGAAGAGCAGCTCTTACCTAAAGGTTGATGCTTCTGTTCCCTGCCAGGCCCGGGTGTGAACTACTCCGGCTGTCAGATCACCTGGGCCAAGTTCTGCAAGGTACAACCTCCTCCCTTCTCCTGAGCGCCTTCCCTTGGCTCTTCCCATCCTCCAAGGCTCACAGCCTCTCTGGCCTCCTCCTCAGGAGAACATGGCTGGCAAAGGCTTCTCTTTCTGGGTCTGGCTGGACAACATCATTGACTTGGTGAAAAAGTACATCCTGGCGCTGTGGAATGAAGGGTGAGCGTTGATCCAGAGACCAATGTTGGGGCTGGGCCTTGGGCAGGCTCCCACCGCACTGATGAGTGCGGGGGCTCTCCTGGGGAGTGTTTTCTGTTGGCGAGGACCCCCTTGCACTGGGTGACTCTGGTGGTGGCCAAATCCTGCCTGGGTCAGACCCTGCAGTAGCTGCTCTGGTATCGTGACCTCTCTTCCTGCTGCCCAGGTACATCATGGGCTTCATCAGCAAGGAGCGGGAGCGAGCGATCCTGAGCACCAAGCCCCCGGGCACCTTCCTGCTGCGCTTCAGCGAGAGCAGCAAGGAGGGTGGCATCACCTTCACATGGGTGGAGAAGGACATCAGTGGTGCGTGGCTCCCCCCTTGCTGCCCTTGGGTGCCTGGGACCGTTCCTGGCTCTGAAAGGGGGCTTGGAACCTCCTCATCCATCTGCTCTTTGTCCTTGTCCTGCCACGCACTCTGCCTTGGTTTAGCCCTCTGAGCCTGGGTGCCCTTTGCTGGGTGTCCTTGCCATGTGCCACCCGTGTGGCGCAGCTTTCCATGGCACTGAGAGCACTTGACAGGTCCCTGGTCTGCTGGGTGCGTTGTGACACTGAGCATGGCCCCAGGCTGGTCCCATCCCCACTGCTGTTGGGGGGTTTGGGGAATGGGGGTGTCTTGCCCCGTGCCAAAAGCCTCCTTGTACAGGGAAGACCCAGATCCAGTCCGTGGAGCCTTACACCAAGCAGCAGCTGAACAACATGTCCTTCGCGGAAATCATCATGGGCTACAAAATCATGGATGCCACCAACATCCTGGTGTCCCCCCTGGTGTACCTGTACCCCGACATCCCCAAGGAGGAGGCCTTTGGCAAGTACTGCCGCTCCGAGAGCCAGGAGCACTCTGAAGCTACCGACTCAGGTAGTTGTTGACTTTCTGTGCCACTGGTGGGGGCTGGACCCATGGCACAGCGTGGGATGTGCTGTGTGGTCCCCAGGGGATGCAGGCAGAGGGTGGGTTCCTCCTTGGGTGGCTGCTGACAAAGGTGCTCCTGCGCAGGTGCTGCTCCGTACCTGAAGACCAAGTTCATCTGTGTCACCCCGTGAGTGCTCCTTGGGGCTGCCTATGGGGCTGGGGGTGTTTGTGTGCTCAGCCCTGCCTGGGGGGGGGGATGTGGATGCTCTCTGGGTGCCGCTGGGCTCCACTCTGCCCACATCACAGCGTGGCCTTCCCCTCCCGGGGCCCCTTTCCTGTGTGGAGCTCTCGGGAGCGGCTGTGCCGTGCGCTGGGGCCCATGGGGGGGGCAGAGGGCTCCATGCAGGCCCTCACTCTGGGGCTTTCTCTGCTCACACCTTTCTCCCTCGCACAGCACCTCCTTCAGCAACACCATCGACCTGCCCATGTCCCCCCGCACCCTGGACACGCTCATGCAGTTCGGCAGCACCAGCGAGGGAGCCGAGGCCAACACCGGGGGGCAGTTCGGTGAGTCTGGTGGGGCACAGCGCCGGGGGGGGGGGAGAATGACACATGGGGGTCCCATAACCTCCGACTGCATCTCCCCACAGAGTCGCTGACCTTCGACATGGAGCTGACCCCCGAATGTGCCTCCTCACCCATG
>JANRGW010003847.1:0-44489 GCA_024733675.1 Psilopsiagon aymara | reverse complement strand
CCTCATACTCTTGTGGCATTGAAGGAAGTCTTCAACACCACAAGAAGGCTTCCTCTGTTTCTCCTGAATACACATATCTACACACTCATGTTTTGCCTTCAAATGCTTTCCTGTGCAAACAGCTTTTCAGAAGGTCTTTCCAAATTATGTTCTATTCACCCACAGCGTTTGCCAATACATCTTGCATTAGAAGTCCTCTTCCTCCCCCACTGCTTTCTCCCATAGCCACAGGGGACAAATTGATGTATGAAATTCAGGGAGAGGGAGAACAGTCACTAACGACCAGTAACCAAGGCACTGAGTCAACAGCAGGTCACTATGTGCAGGACAAGCTAAAGCAAAAGGTTACTTATAATTTGTACATGATCATCGATCTGCCTCAAGAGGACAAACATTCCATGGCGAAGAACTTATTGAATGTTTGAGGCCAAGGAGCAGACAGTTTCACACAGAGGGAAAATCCCAGGTTTCACCTCTACAAACAAACACTGCTGAGAAACACAAAATATTCTGCTTTCCTACTGGTTCCAACCCAGCTGGCTTGGAGACTTGAGGACACAAGGAATTAAATAGGAGAATCAAGTCAGAGCAGGCCAGTCCATCTGCCTTTGTCTGAAACACTTCCGACCCTTGGACATTCTCTTAATTAGGCTAACTCTGTATAAAGTCATCCCATTCCCTCCTATCTTTGCAACACCCATAATGTATGCCTGGAATCCTGTGATTCCCATCGGCTTCAGCAGTTAGCCCAAGACAAAACAGATGCAGAGACACTGAAAGTGTGAGGTGAAAATAGCCAGAAATTAAGAGAACCCCTCTGCTATGCTGAGTTTTATATCTGTTACTTAATATTAGGTGCACTACAGCATTCTGTGCAATAGCAGAGACAGGGGCGTTGGAACTATATGATCTTTAAGGTCCCTTCCAAGCCAAACCATTCTGTGATTCTATGATCTCTTTATATATCTCAGAGAGGATATATGCACATATATATATATAAAAATATATATACACACACACAATTCTACCAGGTTTTCTAGGGACCAGTGATGGTGAAACCCAAAGAAGTTGGTCTCTCTGGGTTCTTCTAGAGGGAATGGAGGCAGATAGGATGGAACCAAAGCAGATTTCCCTCAACGTCAGACATCTATAAAGATTGTAGAAATGTTTCCACAACACTTCTTACTTGGATCTGTGATTCAGTTTTGCTTTATAATGAAATACATATGCTACTGAAGCACAAGATAAGGCACCATGGATATAAAGTCGCTAGACAAGAACAGAAAACCTGCAAAAGATATGATTATGTAAGTAATGAACTGCATTATACCTATACCATAATTTAGCTCATGTTTCAAGAAAAAGTGAGGGAAAGTTTCTAATGTCACCAGTCCTGAGCTTGTGGCTATTTACCGCTTCTTTCGGTGGCTTTACAGCTTGTGAACCTTTAGGCTTACACACAGTTAGCAACACCTATCTTTTTAGTAGACCTTTTCTGCATACCCACTTCCCTCAGTTCTTCAAAGTTCAACAATAAATTTCATCTTTTAAGTTTCAAAAATCCCAGGCTGATCTTGATTCTGGGCTTCTGCCCAAACCCAGCATTAGTGCTTCATAATATCATCACCAAAATTATATCTTGTTTCTTGAGTAGCAGAAGCAATAAACCAGTGACTTCTACAGACATGCAATGGAGGTGTGCAAGTCTTCCCTACAGGCAGACCTGCCCCCAGCCACACGTGCTGTAAGTGTACAGGCAGGTGAAACACAAATGGGTCAGGACTCAGGTCTGTGTTTGTGCCTTTTTCTTTGTGTGGGCACCAACTCCGGTCTCACTCCTCTAAACAGCCATCAGGTTTCATGAGGTCTTTGAAAGCACATCTTCAAAGGGAAGCACAGCTGTGGAAAACTGGGATCAAAGCAAGCAGCAGGGTTGGTGAGCAGGAGGCGGGGAGTCAGGACAAAACAAGTAACCTACATGAACATTCCCTTCAGAAATCGTATTTTCAAGTAATCTATGATTTTGCTTTCTGCTATTAGACATAGATAAAAATAATAATGTGCATGTGCTAAAGTGAGGAAATTCTTGTTTGACAAAGAATCCTAAATACCAACTGTGGCCATCACCATAACAAAATGAAAGCAGAGTAGTTTATACACTGAAAAAGTCCATGGGGATATTAAGACAAAGAAAAGCACGCTCTTACTGTCCTCTTGTTCAATGGCATTTAGTTTCTACTGTTTTGCCAAAAAAAAGTATGAATATCAGCTCTGCTAAATGAGTGAAAAGGTTGTATCATGGAAAAATCTATTTTGCTGTAAGAGTTATGAGAATTGATTGCAATAACAGTAATTCAGCAACAAATCAGGTATTTCATTCTGTGCTGGTATTTGAAGACTGTGGGTTCAATATGTCCATACAGAATGTTTTGCCTGACAAAAGCAATACAGACTGTCATGTAACTAAAAAAGTGCAGCAGTTTCCCTTCTGTGGTGTATTTGCTAACAGTATCTCTTCTCCTTTCCCCCCCCCTTCCATTTTCTTCTTAAAAACAAATAAATGAATTACTGGATTTTGGAGGTTTGGGTTGTTTTTTTTGTAATTAAGACATTTAACAGTAACCAGAGGTAGCAGAGGGAGACAATTTAAAGGACCTCAATAAAATCTAGCATTAACGAAAAGAAACCAAACAACCCTCCTGAACTTAAGACCTGAGGAAAAGTGAGAGACCTCCACTAACATGGCTTCCAAAAATTAATACAAAATAAACAGAATCATAGCATGGTTTGGGTTGAAAGGGACTCTAAAGATCACCCAGTTCCAACCCCCTGCCACAGGCAGCAACACCTTCCACTAGACCATATTGCTCAACCACCCTCCAACCTGGCCTTCCACACAGCCAGGGATGGAGCATCCTGCCTTTACTAGGGGCAAGAGGAAGAGAGGAGAAAAAGAAACCATGACTTTCCCACCACTCCTCCCTTTCATTCATTTATAATATGGAAGAAAAACAAAAATTCAGTAGTAGGAGAAAACTTCCAGAAGGAAGCACCTCCCGCAAGAAGCGGCCCTGGGAGCAACAGACAATCTCTCCAGGGAAGTGATTTTTAAATTCAGCAGCTGCCATGCCCTATACATTGGCTACTGCTCCTGCTTCAGACCTCAGCAGCAAAGGTTTAGTTCCTGGGAGCTGGGGATTTCTGTTTGGAAATGCTAGCGCATTTGTGATGATTCACTGCATCTGGGAACCATAGAAATCATGGGACTCATAACAGCAGTCCCTGTGGACCGTTATCCCAGATGACCATAGACCACAGGAACACTGCAATGATCTGCCAGCAACAAAGTTTCTTCCCAGTCCCTACCAGTCAGAGGTCAGTTAAAAGGGTTTATAATTATCCTGAATCACTGCAATATTTTCTACCATAATTCTTCTCGCTATTTATATGCACATTCAGTGGTCTTTGTAGCTGTCTACAAAGTTTTTGGCTTCAACAAGAAAACTTGAGAAGTTCTATGAAATGTATATTTTTTTATATAACTACATGAAATTAAATATATATGCCCATACATATTCATATTTATGCTGTCAAAAAAAGTTATATTCCTTTCTTCTTTTAATCCAAATCATTAAGTGGGGGCAACCCAATTTACCTAGTCTGCTGCTGTCAGTTTTTAACACCTTTTCCACCTCCCTTCCTCTCAACTAAACCATACCAATTTTTTGCAGTGTTTGTCACATGAGATTTTCCCATGATTTCAATTATTTTTATTCCATGTGCCTGCCTCCTTCTAAATCAGACACGCTCTTCAAAGACAGTGGTTGTCTCTAGTTCACGATCCCAAGGAGGCTCATCATTGCCACCGCTTACAATATCGGTCATAAACAGCATTTTCAGCATCATTTGCTATCTTGTTTGGATAAACATGGCAGTATTTATTTTTTGTCCTAATAAATAAATAAATATTTTTTTAAAAAAAGGTAAAAAATTAGCTGCATTGTGTTTACTTCCAGTATCTGAGTGTGTCTATCAGGACACTGACCAATCTACAGCAGCTGCTTTCTATAGCACCTGAAAACCAGTTTTGAGTGCAATGAAATAATTTAGACTTCAGAAAAATACAGCTCTTACTCACCGACAACACTGAGACCAAGGAGGCGAAAAGGTTTCTGGATGCTGACCTACCTCAAAATCTATCAGCTGTAGGTTGGCAATAAGTGTCACTAGAAGGCCACTGTTGTACAGCTCTTGTGCCAGCTGAGCCACAATTTCTGTAGGTGGCTCCTTGTCTGCGGTCCCACACAGGATTTCCTTCATTGCTTGCAGAGATTTTGACACTTCCTCTGATGCCTGTTTGCCAGCACACAGGTTTTGGGTGGTTTTTTCAAATGAAAGAAGAAAAAAGTATTTTACTTTAAAAGACAAACAGTTCAAAAGCTTCTAAATGACAATGACTTATCTGTTGTAAACTGGTTTAATAATTTTAAGTAACTCCTGAGGCTGAAGGATTCACGCTGGATTCTGCAGGTCCTACACAAGCACAGTTACTTTCAATTTAAACACAGCATGCCATCACTTACAGACCACAGGCATAAAACAGGGGCAGTTCCTGAGCAGCAGTCCCTGGCCAGCTTTCCCCCTAGTTTGTACAGTAAGCATGATATCATATGGTCTGGAATACCCGTTTGGATAGCTGAGTCACCTATTCTGGCTGTGTATCCTCCAGCCTCCTGTGTATCCCCAGCCCGCTCGCTGGTGGGGTAAGGTAAGGAGCAGAAAAGGCCTTGGCTCTGTGTAAGCACTGCTCAGCAGCAACTAAAACATCCCTGAATTATCAACATCACTCTCATCTAAAAACCGAAACACAGCACAGTACGAGCTACTAGGAAGAAAATTAACTTTATCTCAGCTGAAACCAGGACATCCTGCCAGCTTTGTATTGCCATCACTTATTTCTCCTCATCAAGCATGGTTTGAGGCATCATCTTCTGCAAGGGATTTGCCTCCTGAGCACACAAGCACTTCAGTCTCAGGTTAGGGAATGAATTAAACAGTTGAGCAATCTGGCCTATTGTGAGGTGTCCCTACCCATGGCAGGGGGGTTGGAACTGGATGCTTTTAAGGCCCTTTGCAATCCAAACCATTCTATGATTTGAATTTGCTTTAGTAAAACTCCACGGCTGCCACCAAATGAACTAAAATAAGTCTTTAATCTTTTGCTCCCACCTACTGTATGCTAATTTTGTGCAAAGTTTCAGGTATCTAATGTAGAGGACAAATCATGAATCACCTTGCAAAATGTCTTGACCAGAAAGACTATAACAGGAAAATGAAAGAGAAATGCATATAAACAGGCAATCGCTTAGTGTCTGTGGCAGTCAGCAGGTCCAAAAGTGAACAGTAACATCCCACTTCCCAAAGCTCTGGCTCACACTGTCCTCCCAGGTTTGTTCCACTTCACATAAATAAAGACTGTCTGGAGCAAAGGTGTTATTTTTTCACATGTGTATGTGCTCTAAATCCCAGCACCTCCAGTCATGGGGCTATGGAAGCAATGGCTCTTCCTGGGTTGGGGTATATTTAATACATGCATGACCCCCCGCAAGGCTGGTTGGATTTTTTGGCAGAGAGTAAGAAGGAGGACAGGTTTGAAAGCAAAGCTGAGAATGACAAAGTGCCAGGCAAGATGATTAAAGATGCTGAAGATAGGACAGCATTTCACATCTATATTGCAAAACCTTTATTTGAAATTAGCGTTTCATTAGCTTAGCAGGCAAAAAAAATAAATATAAACATAAGGACATGGACAGAAAACCCAGGAGTCATTTATAAAAGCTAACTGGACATTAATGGATGTTCAAAGCCAGATAAGTAATTTCAGTATCTCTCACATAAACTTGAAAGAAAAAAGTCATACTTTCATATCACCCCACTAACCTCCATAAAATAAAATCACAGTGCTCCAGAGAGGTATCTCTCAAGTGCTCCTGATCTCCCAACACTTTAACACAGTTTTAAATCACAGGTTTCATTCACACCAGTGAATAACAATCCTAGAAAAAGCCTAGAAATCCTTAAAAACAACAAAAGCAAAACCAAAGCCCCAGTAAAAAGCCACTTTCACAATACACCTACCTGGAAGGTTCAAGGATTGATTTTCCACACTATCAAGACATGTTCTCCCCCAGTCTGTTCATACCTACTGTCAGTTTTCTGCTAGTTGAGATAAGTCATGATGAGCACTGTGCAAATGAATATGACTATGTGATAACTTTAACCACAGCAGAAGCCTTGTGGCTCAGCAAAAGAGCCTATTTTTACCTCAAATGTCAGTGGTATGTCACTAGAGATATCCCACAGAGTACAGATGGGATTAACAACAGGGGTGCTATCTTGAAAACTAAAGCTCTAAATCTTTATAAGAGCTGTGCAAATATTTTCATATCAAAGGAAAAACCCATGCATTTTTGGCTTTTCATCCATTCTTCTGGGCAGGGTGTGAATATCTCTGGCATTCTGTGGTATACAACACATTAATTCCTTTCCTCTCAAGTATTGGTCCCTTCTGATGTAAAGAAAAATCTCTGCAAGACTCAACTTTAATTTTCAAAAAGGAGGGCAAAAAGCAAAATGAAAGAGAAAATAAAACTACAGAATACTGTGGTGTTGATGGGCACAACTGAGCACCACAGCTGTATTTCTCTAATCATCTGCCATCCCACCTGCTCATCTTCTCAGCTTTTCTTCATGCAATTTGCATTTCATGCTTAACTTCCTCCTCATTCACATCTGCTGGATAGTCTGTGCTTTGTCATTCAACCCATCACCAAAAGCCATTCCCAGTCAAATCTAAGGACAGCTCGTTGGTGCCTATCCTTCATAATTTGTCTGGAGGAAAACTGTAATCCCAAACACAGATTCTTAAATTAAGAGGCACTTCTACCCTCCACTTCGACATTCCCACTTAATCTCACAGCATTTTTAGAATAATACCCTAAGTACACAAGCGCTGGTTCCAAGATGGAAACTTGTCCAAGCCTCAGAAGGAAAAAAAAGAGTCAAAAAAGAATGACATTCCAAGATCCAAAGACCCACGATCTGTCCAAAACAAACAACAAAGCAAATACATTCACTCAAATACACAGAAAATACAAATGACAGAAACATAGCTGCAGAACAGCTTGTCATAAGAAGCCAGACTCATTCTGACCCTCTTTAGGAGAACATGCAAAAGCCAACAAAAGCCTCAGCAAGACACCCTTCCCTGAGCAATGCCACAAGCAGAACTGCAGTGACAAAAGGAAAGAAAGATTTGCTAGAAATTCCAAAGCCTAGCGTGACTTCCATACTACTTTTTGTTTTCCATAAGCAGCAACAGCAGAGTGCTGCAACTGCCGCTTCAGCAGAAGTTACAGAGCAAAAGAAAAGGTTTCATAAAATATCGAAGCACTTCAAGCTGTTTGCCTAATCTTGCAATTACGCACAAGCTTATTTCTAGCAGGTTTTCCTTTTGGCCTCTAGGTATGAGTCCTTTACATCATGACTAAATGTATGCCATTATATTTAGAGAAACTGGTGTGAACAGAGGGGAAAAAACCAGGGAGAGGAGAAACTAAACAAAGAATCCCAAACAGAACAGCTTATATGTATTACATGCAAATGTCAAAAGCAGGATAAGCTGAACTTTGGACAGTTAAAAGTTGCAAACAGGGACAACAAAGCACAAGATGAAATGCAAGCTCATTCCCAGCACACACATCAGTTTAGTGTTTGTGTTGCTGTCACTGCACAGACATCAGGATCTTGACCTTCGAAAACAATTTAGGATGGAAAAGACCTTGAAGGTCATCAAGTTCAAGGGTCACCCCAGTTCTGCCAATTCAGCCATTAAACCATATCACTAAGGGCCTCATCCACATGGTTTTTGAACACTTCCAGGGACAGTGATTCCACCACTTTCCTGAGGAGTCCGATTCATCCTTTCAGTGAAGCAACTTGAAGGTTTCTAGCCTACAGGCATCTCAGTTCACAACATCCAAACTTGGGATGACCCAGTTCCACCATGGAACACTACGATTCAGAGTGGGTACATGGCTAAGTCTCAAGTGAGTTACAAGGTTGATTTGCAATAGCTCTGCAAGCGCAGTAAAAGAGCACTACCTATACCAACCTCCGCAATGAAGGCAGTTTTATCAATAGTGGCCATTTCTTCTCTGCTTTCACCCACCACAGGACTAACAAGTTATTTCGAACAAGAAGTCACTTGTTATCCACACAGCATAGTTTATAGTGACTGGCAAGAGGTTTCTGGATCTTTTTTGAAATAAAATGTTTGTGTAAATGTTGAAATCTAACCCTTGAGTTACTCTGCTAACCCTGGTACACTAGACGATGTACATTAGACTTGGAGCTGAAAAACTGACAACACAGGTAAGCCTACATAACTTCTCCAAGTCAAATTATAAGCTTGTTCAACCTCCCCTTATAAAGTTGATTTTTTTTGTCAGCATTAAAGTGTCTTTTCAAACCTACCAACAGCTGGAAACTCTGAGTTAAACATACTTTCCTCAAGCTTATTTTCCTCATAGATCCCATTGTTGACTTAATGGGACCATAACACAAAGAAAGGAGCTTATGAAGAAATTACTCCCTGAAATTCTATATGAAAAAAAAAATCTTCCCTGGAAGACCTCAGGACTCTCCTCTCTGTAGCCTACCACGCATGCTAAAACCAGCCCATTTGGTTCCAGAGGTCCAGCCTTTATTATACAGAATAGGTAGCACTACTATGCGTACACTGGAATATTTCCATACTCCAGTGCTGATCTTCCTTTCCCACAGTGCTAATACCAGGTTCTTCAGTTTAACTTGCTTTGCCAGGCCTAGAAGACAATTTCTGAGCTTTACCTATTTTTTCTTCTGACTGATCGCTATGGGGGGCCAAAGCGCATGACATCATTCTTAGGGCAGTAATTTAGCATTACTAAGGAATGCTAAATAATGGTGAATTTTTTTTCTCGATATCCCACAATTTCTTGGGTTTGTTTTTATTTTTTTTTTTTCATTAAGGGATTACACAGAAATCCTACAAGTCTTTTTTTCTGTTCTAAAATCTTCCAGGGAGATTTTTCAGAGTAGCATGGCAGGCTGAAACAAAGGTCTTATCTGTTGTTCATGCAGAAAGCTGAATTTTTATTTCCATAATTGCATGAGTTGGGACTTTCTATACTCAAAGACTAGACTGCTTTATTTGCAACACTGTTTTTGTGTGTGATAAAGCAAACCAAACAAAAAGCAGAGCTTTGGCTTCAGAAATCACAACTTCATAAAGTCAGGTATTTAAAAATAGAGATACTTCACCAACAGTCCTCAACTTCAGCAACTTACATTTTTCAGGTATTTCAACTGGCTTAATAAAAATTACCTCTACTGACCAACCTTGGCTTTCCCCTTCCTTAGCCACTAAGGGCAGTTTCACGTTCATCTTAAAAGGGTCATATTAAGTGCTCACATTCCATACCTGTTATGCTTGTCAAAGAGAGAGACAGATGGACCTCCTGTTATGCCATGTAGATGCATTGCATCTTTTTACTCCTCTCCAAGAAAGATTACAGAAACCGTAATGGGAAAAGTATCAGGCCTTGAATAATCAATAGTCTAAGCTCCTACATCTGAACTGCAACTTTTCAAAGCTTTCAGTGGGTTGTCTCTGTTTTACCTCTGTTTCACCAACAAGTTAGAGGTTTCACATGTATGTACATATGTTACAGGTCAGAAGGGCTTATTCTTACTTTTACTCATCCAGGAACATAACATTTATGACCAACTATAACAGTGAAGAAAAAAAACAAACGGCATGAACTCTTTCCACCTTTCCAAACTCAGATACTGAATATACATAAGAAAAATATAGGATGTCTGACATCTGTCATTTGCATAGTGACCAACAAATCCTCAGCCATTCAGAAGAATATAGCAAATAGGATCTTCTGTCTGTGTATTGAATTTCCAGGGCAAAAAATCTCCTTCTAAGATGTTGCTTGCTTGTACAGCAGAGGAAAGTAACACACACAGATGCCTGCCAGTGTGATGTTAAATACTCCAATGTGTGATTCAGTGAACTGCCAGTATTCCATGCTATATATTACAACCAAAAGCAAAAAGCTCCTTGGTTTGGCTTTATCTTGTTCAAAAACATTCTCACTGTGTGATTCAAACCAATTTTCCTCCTAAAAGAATAGTGACAACACAACTCTGTCTACATGCAATTGTTAGGACTCTGTTTAAGAGCCATTAGTGGAATGTGAATCCAACATCTATGTAGCTTCAGAGTCATCCCAACTGACTTGGTAAAATTTCATGCTTAACAGATATATAGGAACAAATTATGGACGTTTTGGGTCAGGAGGCATGAACTCTGTCATTTAGCAAACTAATAGTACTCAAGGAAGCTGGCAAAGAGAATTAGGCCAAGCAGACATAACAGGGAAACACCTTGTAAAGAGATGTATGATTAAATGAAAGAGACAGGTTTGCCCCACCTGAACATAAATTTCTTTCTAACTGTTAATCCTGTAATCCTGCACTTAAGACAGAAATAAAGGATGTAAAGTCCTTAAAAATACTTTAAAAAAAAAAAAAAAAAAAAGAAGCAACAGATGAGAATTTAAACTCTCAGCACCAGTGCCTGACTGTATCTGGAGTTTCTTCTGTTAGAGCACTAACAGGCTTTAGCAGAAGAGGGAAGCTGAAACATGAAACGCCCCACAAAACACCAGGACATGCAGAGCTGGAAGGAAGGCCAAGCCCTTCTTATCTCATTCCCTCGGTTTCTGTGCACAGCAATGAAGTTGAAGGCAATTTTACAACTGACTTTGGCAGCGTCAGAATCACATCCATGAGTATCCTCGTTCACAGTAGTCTCACAACCATTTTTCCATGCAAATGCACATCGCATCCTCCGCACGCACCTCATCCTGTACTCTGGTCCCCAGTCACTTTATCAAGACAGGAGCAAGCAAGGTGAACAGGAGCTGATAATGACTTCATTGTTGTGATGTAAAAGGGCAGGATTTATTGATATAAATATTTGGTCTGGAAATCTTACAGTCTTTTAACTGCAGCCTTAATAAAGTGCTGCTTTCCTGACCCTTTCGAACAGCATCAAATTTGTTACAGTACATAGAGATGAAACAAAAGACAGATTGCAGAGACCTACCTGAACAAGCAGTCTTGTTAGATACATGCAAGTGAAAGAGGCAGAAGCTAGACACTTCAGGCTATTTTGCATCTAGCTTCGCTACATTTCTGAACACTGACTAAAGGTGCTGCAGCCTGCAGCTCTGCCTGCCAGGGAAACAGTCAGCATGGTGCCCTAAATCAGTTCTAGTCCACTTGGGTTCATCTTCTGCAACAAACCCAAGTCTTGGACAAGCTATGCTAGAAACTTTAAATCTTTCAGCCCATCTAGACCAAGCACAAAGATCAGGCCAAGTTTCAATGAACCCCAGGTCTGTTCGCTGTACTAAATTAAAAGCCTGTGCCACTCTGCAGGCTTTTGCTGCAGGGCAGGTTCAGAAAATGTTACCAAACCTGTAGGCACCGCAGATGGCACTGAGTTACAGCTGCCGCACCCAAGGGTGTTTGGTTAGCAGTGAGGGTGATGTGGTGGTGAGGCACTGAAATGGGTTGCCCAGGGAAGTTGTGAATGCTCGTTCCCTGGTGGCATTCAAGGCAGGGTTGGACAAAGCCTTGGGTGACATGGTTTAGTGTGAGGTGTCCCTGCCCATGGCAGGGGGTTGGAACTAGATGATCTTAAGGTCCTTTCCAACCCTAACTGTTCTATGATTCTATGACATCTTTTGGTAACACACTAGATGCCACCTGCAACGCATTCTGCTGATCAGACTTAGCAATGAACACAAGATATGGAAAAGTCACATTGTCACTCCCCTTTTATTGTGAGATGAGTAGGCATCATTTCCATTAATGTGCTTTTTACAACATCCATTAACAAAGGACATGGCAGCATATAAGTAACAAATACAATGGCAAGTCCACCACATCACATGCTGGCTGTTATTTCTCAGGTTCAAGCAGATCCGTCTGCTTGATATCTGGATTTCTCCTCTCCTGCTCCCTATTTACATTAACGGAGTTCATGGCAGAAAGAAGGAACAGTCTCTAAGCTCTGAAGGCTTCATTTCCTAGGTATTTAAATGTTTCCCTGCTTTTCTGGTTCGTTCCAGAATGGGTATTTCTCATTAAATCCAAGCACAGCTTGCTTCTACATGACCAAGATTAACTTTTTAGGGCATTTATAGAATTCTATAATAAAATGTAATTAATTGCTCTTCACCATATCAAGCCTGAACAGGATGACAGCAATTGTAGGTGGTACAAAAACATCTTATATATTTCAAATGTTGGAGGGAACGGGGATGGTTGATAAAGAAGGCAAGAAGGCTAGAAGGCTTTAGACCGCTTTTTCAGTTTTTTCTTGCCCTACTTGATCTCCCAGATGTTACATTAGATTTACAGTGCTGCAATATCTTCTTTAAAATAGATGTCATTAAAAAAAAAAATAACATTAAAACCAAGGTATTAGGAAGAGTACTTCAGAGGAAAAGGATCCATGTGTGGTGGCACTTCTCAACCTGAGCTCGATGAACCATCAGAATACAGCTAAGAAAATGTTAAAGCTTTAGGTACACGTACATCCATGCAAGCAAACAAACAAAAAAAACCCCATAAAATAGAAGAACCAAACATTCAAACTCTGCCTATTTTTCAGCTGAGAGTTTTTAAAAAGCATTATGGCAACACTACATGCATTCATAGTTAAAAAAAAAAAAAAATACATGGAGAAACTGAGTTAAATTCAATCCTTATCTAAGAAAATAGATGCTAGTGCAGTCAACAGAGTTCAGTCAAAATCTGAATGGGTCATATTCTATAACTAACAAAAAGCATCATTAAGAAAGGGTGCAAACTTCTGTATGCGATGTGTGTACACAGTGAACAGTCTCAGAAAATACATATGATTGCCTTTATACTTAAAAGTAGCTTCTCTGCATCATATCTACCAAGTTATGTCCTTCCCCCTTCTCCCATTGCTCATAAAGGCTTAACTGATCTGCTGTAAAGCTCTCTACCTGCATAGTGCATAACTTGGTAGGAATGATCATTTTAAATGACACATTCTTTAAAAACAGCCCCTCCAAGGCACAGATGGCTCCTGCTGAAAGTCCCACAAAGTTCTGCTAGAAGCATCAAACCCTTCCTTGTCCAACCTTGCGCCTCCTCAGCTGCCCAGAACATCTTCACCTCAAACTTAAAATTTCTCAGCTGGGGAAGGAAATGAGGAGGTTCCTCACCAGCCCTGCAGTTAATTTAGGCTTTGCCACACTTTTCTGCCAATTCTGGCTGTATTAGCAACTTTCAGCTCTCTCAGCCCACATACCACATTGGCTGTACTACAATAACAGCTTGATTGTCATAGGATAAATATTCCTGCTTAAGTACCTGAGGCAAGTCCTTGTTGGAAGCTATTCTGCACAAACACAGAATCAGGAATGCTCCTAGAAGTCCTGGGAACCTTGAGTTCATGGTCAGGCACAACAGTAACCCTCCAGTTCCCACAGCAGACAAGCAGCCAGAGATCTGAAAACTTGGAGAGCCCTGATTCCCCAACTTCTGCATTCACAGGCCCACAGGGTCCAAAACAAGCCCTGGGATACCCAGGGTCTCTGGCTCTTGCAGGGAGCCAGACCTCTGAGGCCTTTTATGAAAATTTAACACATTTCCTCTCCCTTTGGAAATCAAACCGGAGGTAAATTTTAAAACCTTGCCAGGTTTTGAAGAGCACAGAGTACAGCACTGTGCTTTGTTTTGCTTTGCTTTTGTTTCACTTAAATTTCTCTAGTCATACTCATGAAAAGACGTTATTCATCAGGTTTACTAAGTAAGTTTTGAAAACCTGAGTGCCACTGAAAGCCTCTTCCTTGCCTTTTCTTCCCAAGCTCAAAATGCAAACAACCCTTAAAAATAGTTCCACTAAGCTAACAAAACTGTATGGATAGTAAGAAATGTGATGGGCTGATTGTTTTTGCAAGACTTATTTTTCCTGCTATTTTTAAAGTTTATTGTTGCCACTGCACTAAAGATGCTGCTTACCATTCTCTTCCCTAAACTCAAGAGAATGAATACATCTATTTTGTTTAATAGGTATTTCAGGACAGGCTCAGTGCAACACTTTCAATGAAAGGCAGCATTGCTGAGGACTTTCACATCTTCCCTTCTGTGTGCTTCCTCTACATTGCAAAGGAAAGTCCCAGGTCAACAAGCCACATAAAGCATATGTGTGACTACCATCAAAAAAATAGGCTGCTTTCTTCTTTCTGCCTTGCTGCTGAAGCAACTGGCTTGTCCCCGCTCCCTCCTCTCCCCTTGTCAGGAACAGCCTCCATCCCATACTGATAAAGTATGGCAGAAAATACTGAAAACCAACCTCCTCCTGTAAAATAAGTGTCATCATTAAATTTGTGAGCTGCTTCCATCCCTAATAGGGATGCCAGGGGAATGCTCCCATCTCTTTTGCTTTGTGAGGAAAACACACACCAGCTGCTCTGACTTTTATGAAAAATTCACATTGAGTTCTTGATTTCCTAAGTCTGAATTTCTCCTCTTTTGTCACTGACACCCAAATAAACAAACCAGCTGAACGCTAAAATTCCTCCAAACCACAACCAAAAGGAGTCATGCTGCAAAGCAAATAGAAAAGAAACCCTAGTCTAAAGCTTCTGCTTTGAATGTCTTCTTTAATCAGGCTCTGAAAGATGAATTCAGCAGGGGAGAGAAGTTCCTGTTGGTTTATTTAGTTACTTAAGTTTTAGTTCAAATTCCCTCAGCGCTTTCAGTTAACTGAAGATATTTCAGCATGATACATCAAATACCAGAGGGCTCCCTGAAATTCATGTGACTGATCTTACCTAATTAACATACACTGAGCTATTTGCTTTGAATGAAGAAGCTTCAAGAGGCTTTCACTGACAGCATGAAGGGCTCCATGCCTACCTTTTGGGTTGGGCTTGTTCTAATACAGGCTCATTCACAAGGTGGGGGAAGCTCAACATTCACACACAAACAGCAGCTGCAAAAACCAGTGTTAATGTCACTTAGCAGCTATTTCTGTTTCCACTGACATTCAGTTTTAACCTAAAATTAGTTTGTTGTTAATTAAAATCATATACTTCTGGGACAGTAATAATATAGAAGGCTGGAGTCTCAGATGCCAAGAAAAAAAAAAAAAACAAAATTGTTTGATTTTATGTAAGCACAAATTCCTAACTGGAAGCATTTTGGACGCTGGGGTGCATCTTCTCAACTGGTTATTGGAAAAGTGGCAAAAGTTACTCAAGCCTGTGTCACAGAGTTGGAGAAAAGTAATATTATCAGCAAAAACTTAGCACTATGATTAGAACATGAATAGTTCAGCTCCTAGAATCACAGAATGGTTTCAGTTGGAAAGGACCTTAAGACTATCCAGTTCCAAACCTTATACCATGGGCGCAGACACTTCACACTAGACCAGGCTGCTCAAAACCCCATCCAACCTGGCCTTGAACCCTGCCAGTGATGGGGCATCCACAACTTCCTCCAGCAACCTGTTTCAGTGCCTAACCACCCTCACAGTAAAGAATTTCTATGTAGTTTTAATCTCCCTCTATCAGTTTAAAGCCATCACCCCTCATCCTATTTGTACAGTCCCTGATGAAGAGTCCCTCTCCAGCATCCTTGTAGGCACTCTTCAGATTCTGGAAGCCTGCTCTGAGGTCTCTATGCAGACTCTTCTCCAGGATGAACAGCCCCTATTTTCTTAGCCTGTCTTTGTATGGGAGGTGCTCCAGCTCCCTTAATATCCTCATGGCCCTCCTCTGGACTTGCTCCAACAGTTCCACATCCTTCTTCTGTTGGGGACACACAAAATTATATGCAGTACTCCAAGTGGGGTCTCATGAGAGCAGAGGGGCAGAATCACCTCCCTTGACCCATTGGTCACACTGGTCATTTAGGAAGCACTAGCACCCAGAAGGTTGGAAAGCATTGACAGAGTGAGATCTCTTTTATATATATATCTGAATACATAGAGGTTTGCCATTTTATGCAAACAGGGTTCATCAGTAGTGTGTACCTACACATTAACTGGCAGCCTCATTTGTTATCCTAATAAAACAATTAACAGTATTGTAGCTTTCAACTAGCCTGCCAAGCTGTTTCATTAGATGCAGGACTGTTTGAAGTAATAGGAGATCACCCTTCATTCTAGCTAAGGCTCCTGGATCTCAAGATTTTCTGTCTGACCCCAGATCTGGTGCACTTTTCTTATGCAAAAGCCCCCTGATTTCAGCAGAACCATTTAAACACAAAACTATTCATGTGCAAGTGCTTGCAGAATCAGGGCAGTGAGTGAACACAATATCACTAGCATAACAACCTTCTTGGTCTTCAAGAACAGTATCTCATACCTTGTCTGTCTTTTTTTCTTGTTTTTCCAATATGGCCATGTTTTCTTTCAGAATTTTCACGATCTCCGCAGGATTTTTATGTGATTTACTAAACAAAGGCATGGTTTTTCTTCACCTGAATTTCTTCCTTCAGGAGAGAAGAGTTCTGCTTTAAACCAAAAAAAAGAAACAAGAAAAGCTTTTAAAGTTTATACGAAAATGCAATAAAAACACATAGTGAACAAGAAAAGCTTATGCCTCAGGCACTGTATTTTGCTTCAGCTTCTCAGTAGAGGAATAAAATTCCTCATGTACAGCTACTGCAAGTTCACCCAGGATTCACAAGCCACCATTAACAAGTGGAAAGAGACCACTCAGCACCTGTGCAGGAGCCGGATGTTTCCTAAACCCCTTCATCTACAGGTCAGCACTGCAGTGAGTCCATGCCTATGTCCAACAGTTCTTGGACACTGCATACCTGGCAGGCTCCACTAGATTTCTGATAGAGGTTTCTGCTAAACTTCACCAGCTTCATCATGATGCAGGTAACACCAGCATATCAAAAGCATCCTTTTAGAGCACCACAAGATAAGGTCCCAGCTCCCCCACCACTGCTCCTTTTTCAGCCGCTTTCCTTTTTCAGCCTAAAGATTCTCAAGAGGAAGCAGTTTAAGCTATCCCCTAAGCCTGACAGACTTAAAGAATCTGTGGGTCAGATCTCACTTGTGTAAAACATTGCCCAAATTAAATAAGGAATAGACAATCAGGCCCAAATACAGACACAAATGTTTTTGTGACATTTAAATGAAAGATTAAGTATTTTAATGAAAATGGTTCTGTTTAATTTAAAACATTCTTCCTCTGTATGTCTGGAAAGGCAAATACCAACCACATCACTGTATTTATACATGAAATAAAACAAAATAGCTCAGTTTCTGATTCTACAGAACACGAAATTGTGAATTCTCACAGGTTTTGCTCAGGGTTCAACACAAAGATAAGCTGAAGTCAATGGACAGACTACAGATGGGAATATGCTCTGGTTAAGGCAGTTTCCAGGGAGCACAGCACCATTTTGGCTGCATTCTGGTTTGTACAGTTACAAAGAAGGGAGGGGAAAAAAGCCTTTATCCCTTTCCACACAAAAGTCAACCAGCACCATCTCTCCACACACACATTTGCAAGATTAGTTGTGCATATATACACAAACCACTTCAATCTCCTTATACTTCTTTATTTATTATTTAATTGTAAAAGTTGAAAAGAGCTTTATACAAGAGGTTTTAAAGGAAAGAATTAAATGAGCACAATACACACAATATAAAGACGAAAACCCAGGGGCCCCAAAGAACCCAATCCTCTCATGCTTTATTGACACACTACAGAGTCCATCAGGCAGTATAGCCCCATTTATGCCACACATCCATGTGTTACTAAATGCCAAATGTCCTACGGAATTAATACCCAGATTAAATATACTTTCTATTACAAATATAAATAGCAATCACATAAACCAGCCAAGCACAAAATTCAAAAGATAGAGGAGTACTTTAAAAAAAAATAAAAATCTATAGAGTTTCTTCTAACATCTTATTAAAAATATTTAAAAATATTTTTGCAGATCATCTTCGTAAGAACAGTTTCTATGACACACAGGAAATATTTTAAGATATCTTACTTAAACTAAAAGTTCCTTTATAGTGTCCAGAGCAGGGGAATTTGTATATAGTTTCCCATTTGTTGCTAGGTCAGTTTTACAGGAATGTGTTCATGCTCACTTTCTGAAAGCTCACTGCTTTCAAATTTCCACTTTCAAGCTCCTCACAGTTCAGTTCAAACTCATTTTTATTCCTGCAGTTTTGGCTATGAAACTTTCACTCCTTGGCTGAGCTCTCAGCTGTGGAAACCTTGCTTCCATGGAGCTCACAACTGCAAGCGTTGGCAGCATCATCCAGCTAGCAACAGAGCAGAGTCACACCTCAACCTGACAACGTGCAAGGCTGAAGACTGGGTATACCAACAATTACCTCCTTTGAGCATGTTCAGCTACATACAAGCCCTGGAAAAGACTGGGATGGCAGTATTACAAAAGAAATTTGTTTCAACGCTGCTAGGAAGCACCAAGCATTCCCTAATCCCACACATGCTGCAGTTAGAAGATCAATACTACACAACACACTTTAGGAAGAACTCAATCCTGCATGATTTTATTATCTGTGAAGAAATGGCATGAGGATGTGAAGATGGAAGAAAGAGTCAGAGAGCAGGAGCTGAACAGGCATGATGCTTCTCAGAAAAGAAGTATTGCTATCTTCCCCTTTTAGAGGTCTCAGACAAGGAGAAAATAAAGAGGGAGACAATTTGATTTTTAAATGGAAGTACACATAAGCTAGAGGTTAAGAGACTTTAAAAAAAATGAAGTCCACATTTCTAACTGAAGTGCTGACTTTAAATTACAAACACATTTTCCTCCCCAAAATAACTTATGTAGCTGTCTAAAGTATGGCATCTGCAGTTAAATAATCACAATTTTGCTATAAAACTCCAACAGGCAGGCCAACACTTCACCACTGATAGTTCCCATCTCACCAAGACACCACAGCACTGCTCAGTGGTAAAATACCATTTCTCCTCTCTTCATAACCTACCAGTGCCCTAATCACAACAGCAAAATCAATGATAATAGGGAAGGAAGGGACTCAAGAGACTGTTCAGTTCATCCCTCCACTGAAAAGAGCCAAGTCTCTGTTTCACTTCATTAAAGTCTTACATACAAAGCAAAACATCTGCTGTATGCAAGTGGAGTGAGACAGAAAAAAAGGGGAAGAGCCCCAGGCGTACATCAAAGAACATTTTTAGATTTACCCCTTTTCTGGACACAGTTTTAACACATCAACATGCAGCTAAAGATGATGCATCACTTCAGAAAATACATACTGGCAGCTGCAGGTCATGGTCCCTTTTGCTTCTCCAGCCAGGAATCTCGTGGGACTTGTGCTATTCACAATTACAGGCAGAAGCAAATGGAAGTAAAGTCACTTTGCTGAGATTTGGGAGTTCTATTCCATAGTCTTGTGGCTGGTTGTTCCATGAGGCACCTGGCAAAACAAGGACTCTTCTCCCCCAGCTTTGCTTCTCATGACTCCATTCTTTGCCAAAGAAGCACAATGTCTTGCTAAGGTTCATACTACAGCTGGGCATTTCTGCCCCATCCTCCTCCTTGTATTAGTCTCTGTTCTCTAAGCTTTGCTTGGAAGGTCTTCTATATGGTATAGGCACTAATTTGGTTTAAATTCCCTATTCCTTTCATCACTTATTTTCAGTCCACTTTTTGGAACTCTGTATTTCCCGAGTGTCCAGCTCTTTGCCAAAGCTGCCTGAAATTGGCAAGGAAGTTCAAAAGTCACCATGGAAAGAGAAGTACGCTGAGAGATGGACAGTGTGACCACATAAGCTTTGTTTTCTCAAGAAATCAGTCTAAAAGTAACTGAAACACAAAGATGAGTGACAAGTGAAAAGAACGTAACACAGGCTTACCAAAGGTAGCTCACACTACAGTCCCTTATTTTTAGACAGAGAAAACACAGTAGAACCCATGCATCTGACATGAAAATACACCAAATAAAGTAAAAAACAAAACTAGCTGAAGGAAAAATATCATGTTACAGGAAACTGTCTGAGAAGGTAAGAGCAATTTGAAGACAGGATTGTATTCAGAAAGGCATGAGAATGAAGAACCTACCCCAAAACTGTGGTAACTCAAAATAAGATATTATCAACACAGAAGAGGACTGGAATATCATTACCTGAGAAGCTGGATTGCCTCAAGGACTGAGATAATAAAAATAGCATTAAAAAATAAGAGTAGAAAGTTTTAGATAATGCTGAATAGCAGAAGAGCTGGAGAGTCTGTAGATGCCCCATCCCTGGAAACATTCAAGGTCAGGCTGGACAGACTTCCGAGCAATCTGATCTGGTTAAAGACATCCTTGCCCCTGGCAGAGGGTTGGACAAGATGACCTTTAAAGGTCCCTTCCAACCCATTCTATGAGTCTGTATCTGCTTCAAGCTGAGGACTTACTATGAGAAACGACAGACACCTGGTGACTACACCCAAATTTTACAGACAGGAGAAAGACACATACTAATCCATGATGAATTAAGAAAGCAATTGCCAGTAAAAATACAAATACATTCATCTCTTTGTACAAAGTCTTGATGGAACTTCACACAGAACACTGCACACAATCCTGAACACCCACAGTCAAGTAAAATCAACAGATTAGAGAGGGTGCACAGAAGGACCCTAGGCTGGTGAAAAAAAACAGGCAGACCAGCGTGTTTAAGAGGCTAAAAGTGCTCACCTTAATAAGCTTAGGATAAAAATACAGGGAAGTCAAAGACGTTATTTCACCTCAAATAACAATAACACTTTACTTATGCAGAAGCAAAAGGCTATAAACTGCTGATGAATAGGCTTACACTGAAAATGTAAATGCTTCCAACCACTGGAACTTTTGAGATTTTGAAATTACTAACTCTACCAGGCACACTACAGAGCATCTGTTCATAAGTTTTTGACACTGCTGCCTGGCAGTGAGGGACAGGGCTGAATGAGCCCCTTTCTTTCCTACTTTCTAGGAAAACTTTTTCCATCTAATGGTTATTCAGTGTGTGTTTTTATAACATCAAAAATGCATTGTGGGCACTTCTGAATTTGTAACGGATACCAGCCAACTTCTGAAACATTTAGTTGTGATGATGTTCTTGTAGTGGTGCTTTTGTGAAGAGCTTATGAGACCAAGGAAGGAAACAGCTGTAGCTGTATCATACCAGAGTGACTCTCCTGGCCATGGGGAAAATCCCCTGGCAGCACTGTAGGAGGAACAAAGGTTACCAAAGCCTGCTGTTGCCATCAGTATGAACAGTATGTTTCAGCCACCAGACCTGAAGAGTCCAGCACATTTTATAAGCCCTACTTTTACAGAAAAACTTTCAAGGAATATAACTCCATGTTTGTTTAGGAGAAAAAATTGGCACTGGCTTTCTTTTAGGTGACAGAAATGCCAAAACCCACCACTTTATAAACGTTTAGTTGTTTCTGTGTGCCAGGAAAAAAACCCCAAAAGTAATCTCACAGACTAAAGCAGCAAGTTGAATCCAGCAGCGGACAAGATTAACAAGACATCAGTTTTAGTGTATTCGGTACGCTGTCAAAGGTAACCTAACATCCCTTCATACTCGGGGCATGCTTTCCCTCAGAGGCCCCCAACTCTGCAAACATTTAACTGAGAGTAAAACACACTTCAAAAAAAACCCCATATACCTGCTGTTACCCTGCTGTCTGCAAAGGGAGAAGCTGAAGCACAGATTATAAAGATTATAAGAAGGAAAGATTATAAAACATACCCAAGGCCACATTGAAAAATGAAAACTCAGTCACTGTGTCAGGAATAAAACCTAGATCATCTGACACCAAAGCCTATGCTCCACCAGTTTCCAAAATAACTCTTCCGCCACTTGATCTGTTCATAAAGGGAAAGCACTAAAAAAAAATAAATAGCGCAACTTAAGCTCTTTAATACAACTATAAAGTACAGCAGGAGATCTAGCTCTGTTTATAGGCACCCTCCTCAACGTCTTTGCTTTTAATCTCATACTTCCCCAAAAGATTACTGTGCAACTGAGCTAGTAAGCATAATGAAGGAAAAATGCAGACAGCAACATCACTTTACTCACCAGCCTATCCCACCATGACGTGATTCAGTTAAGCTGCTCAGTAACAACTACTTTCTGCTGCCCACGAAGGCAAGAATGGGAGAGCACGTGAGCCCATCCATGCACTCTCCACAGACGTTCCTCTGGACAAGCACTTGGCCTTCAAAAATGAATAAGCAAAAAAATTTCCTTCCTATCACGTACCAGACATGTGCCTTGTCTGAGTTTCTAATCTTCAGTGACTTACTGATCAGAATCAAAACAGTAACTCAGACTGGGGGAGAGCTTCTGGAATGGAAAAAGACTTTCATTTCCTATTCACCTCAATCTACCCAAATCCCATATATTTGAATTTGCACACTTTCTTTATAATTTTGCCTGATTCAGCTTCTACGTAACAGAAGAGACACTTTATTCCCTCCTTATCTCTCACTCATGCCGTATTTGGGAAGTTATTGCAATAACATACTCAAACCAGGGGATGGAAGCTCCCGTGTGTGCTGATCAACTGGAGAAGTCCAATCCATCCTCACTCATGCAGTCCCCTCACACAACCCATGCTTCATCTGATACATAGAAAGAATCAGGGCTACACAACAACTAACTTCCCTGCAAATCCTCAACAAATTGCAGATTTTGGAAGGTACATTGCAAATGAGACACCAGATTAACAGAAGAACCGGCAATTCTATGGTTAAGACAAAAAAATGCCATCTCTGCTTGGCAACAAGATTATTCCAAAAGGTCAAGAATTTACTCATCATAAGCCTTGCTGGTAGCTACTTGTTGCATTACCTGGAATGAAGGTAGACATTGGCTGAAACTTCACCTGCACACATAAAACATTGCAGCAATGCCTGCCATTACCACAAATGTATTTTTTTAGCAGATGGCAAGCATCCTGAAGATTAGATGTGAAAAATGAATAGAAAGCTCTGTGCTTAAGCTGATCTACATCTCTACAGAATGAGAATACCAGTAACACATAGTTGTTCAATACTGTCATGAAACTGAAAGCGTTTAGAGTCATGCTCCACTCAAATGCTGCAGAGGAGACACTCAAAGAAATTAATAATTTTATTTTTAATTGAGTGCTTGAACAACTATTCAATAAAAAAAACAAAAAGCCTATATAGCCTCCCAGCAAACACGGGTAAAATGAAACACTGAACAGCAATCTGGCACTGAGGCAACAGCTTGATAAAAGCTTTGTTCCGTGATGGTGACACCCTGCTCCATACCTACTCACATCCCCACAACCTCTGTTGGAGTGGTACAGCAGTTTGCAGGGCCACATGGGAAGCCTGGTGGGGAAAAAAACGATCACAAGGGTTTCCAGTCCAGTTCTCCCCACAGTCTTACAAAGAGCTGGACCAACACAAGAGGGGAAGAAGGGGATTGAAGGAGGGTAGAAGGACAGGGCTGCTGGAGCTGTTGCTAGTGCTCAGGCATTCACCAGCCAAACCCAGAATGAGGCAGTGATGATGAGAAAAGGGGGTGTAAGCCTGTGATGATATGAACTTAAAGAAAGTATCCCAAGTGGGATACAGAGATAACCCACTTCGTATCTGTACATTGGTACATGAACTCTTTGAGCATTTCACTTGGCTGCCTAGCGTCCTTTTATTGCAGCAAGCCCTGTGCTACCACATCTATTATTATTATTATAAAATATTTATCACAAAACAGCATTTGCACATTGCAATGCCAGGCAGCATTCATACTCTAAACCCTTGCAGAAGTGACATTCTGTGGCACCATACTCACACCAGAATCAATCATCTCTATCACAAGACTACACAAGCTCTCCCACTCATGCTAATGAAGAAGCTAGAAGGAGTAAGTTAATACTTTATGTTGAATAAAGCTATAAACATAAGAAACCAGTGGCTTTACACCACCAAGTTTGCAGGATTCGAGAGTCAAGAATATTTGGGATCCCTATTTCCATTTGTCACCATGGAGGTCTTTCAAACCTAAAAGATTAAGAATTCAATTCCATGCCTAAGTGTAGTCCGTAGCAAAACTCCCACAAGCTCAGTCATGCAGAAAGAGGTCTCTTAACTAATGTCTCTGAAGTACACACAGTTCTAACAGAACAGCACTTAACAGCTTTTCATTTATTTAAGTACAAGGGAAAACAAGTTAAATTTCCATTTCTAGTAGTAACAATAAGAGTAGAAATAGTGGAAACTGGTAATATAATTTAAATAACACAATCAGCAGCCAAGAGGGAAGAGGACTTCCCCTAAATCCATCAGTGAGGAACGTGAATACTGGTTTTGCTTTTTGTTGGATATTACTGAAAGTTACTTCTCTACGCAGCATTACTTGGCCATGCTCTCAGCAAGCCTGCTATGTTACTTTCAGGAGCTTCATAACACATAACATCATTTTCTATAGCAGTATTTTCACTTTACTACTAATAATAGCCCAAGAAAGAGTCTTTGCTCACAAAAAAAAAAAAAACCCTTCCCTTAAGGTCAATTAAACCTCTGCCTGATAATAACTTCATGAATCGCCCATTGCACAGAATTTGCATTTCAGGTTGACAAGACCTAGTGCCTGTAAGTAATGAGATGGTTAATTTACATATGCTGTTTCTTGCAACAGTTCACACACACGTTCATCTTCATCTCTAACCACTTCCCACTGTCTTATGCAAGTGGCCACGCTCTCATTCCTCTGCATCTCAAGAGCCAGCCCGCAGCTGCAGGCAGTCAGCAGAGAGGAGCAGAAGAAATGATATATTGCAGATATTTTATTTTTGGAAACTGCACTGTAAATAAAGCCATTTCCAGAGATATTCCATGGACACAGAGCGCTTGGTCGCGGAGCCAGCGCCTTATGTAACAGGAGAAGCATTGTTTAGGGTTGCCTGCTTTGAAAAGCCACTCCTGGTAACACAGTTTACAAAGCTATAAAAAGCTAACAGAGTGACTATCGAGAACCAGCAGGCAAGCGGCTGTTACGAAAAGGCTGGTGCTAACTGCGAAAGGGAAAGTTCTATGAAACCGCTTAACTTTCTGTCACTCGGGGGACACAATCGCATCCGACACTTACCGTGCGAGGGAAGGCGGGGAGCTCCTAGGCAGCCCTGCGCAGCCCCATGGCCAGGTGCTGAAGACAGCTCTGCCGCCTCTCCGCAGCCCACGCCGCCGACAGCCACCTTCAGTTATCTCCCCCTTAATTCCTCTTTATTCCCCCACGCTGATTACCAACACGTGGCAGAGACAAGGGATCGCGCTCCTCAGCCTCCCGCTGCTCTTCTGCCAAGCGGCCGTCAGCCTCTGGAAAAGTGTGAGCAGAAAGGATCGCTTCAACATGCACAGGCGCTCAGAAGCAGCTGTAAATTTCCACTCCCCGCTGCCTGCGGCCGGAGTCCCGGCCTCGCTCCTGCTCCTCGCCGCTCCTGCTCCAACTAGCTCCGCGGCTGGGTGCGCATTTCTCCCCACTGCCCTCCCCGCTTCCCACTCCCTCACTCGTCTTGCTCACAGGCTCGCACACCCCCCAACCTCCACGTCAGAGGAACGCATGGAACAGCAAAGGAAGACGCGACTGCTCTGCTGAGAGACTTCCCCAGTGTTAAGGGAGGAGATGCGATGATTTCGCATCACTTCTGTAAGTTTCCATTCCCCTCCGAAGTCTGTCGGTGCAGGGGAGGCATCGCTGACGGGTCCTCGCACCATCACGTGGCGGAGGCTGCTGGAATTAAATTATTCACCTTGCCGTCCTGCTGCGAATGCAAATGAGGGAGCCCAGCGGTGAGATGTTGTTACAAGATGATAATAAAATCAACATGCTCACGCACCACATCTTCCACTGCAGTCCTGCCCAGAGAAGCTCGTGTTCAGCTGCCTGACTATATATTGTAACATAAAGACCCATACGCTTTACCACGATCTTACCGGAGGGTCAAAGATAGATTTAGAGGATACTCGAAGCAAAATTGAAATCCCACTGAAGAAAAACATTAGCCTAAAGTATGTCTTCAAAGGGTAATGTGATGGGGAGGATCATTCTGAAACAAATATTACTAGCTCTTACCAAGCACACAAATACAGCAGAATGCAATTAAAGGAATTTTTAATGCTTCACTTTTCTCTCTTGGCAACTATTGCTCAGCAAATGCCATATACTCCCAAAGGAATGACAAGTGCCTTCTACTCCCCTCCAGCTGTCTAACAGGCACTGAGAGCAGGGAAAGGAGGATGCTTTACCAGTTACCATCCTCACGGGATCTCGGCTGAGCCCCAGCAGGAATGAGAGCCCAACATGTATTTCTGCTGAGCTCACCAGCTTGAGGAGTGATTTCACCTCTCATCCCCTCTTCTTCAGGGCAAATCCCAGCCAGAGTCCTACATTATTAAAAAGAATTCTGCATGCTACATTTGCCTGGGGAGCTCATCTCAGCCCCTGACACATAGCAGCACTATAGTTGCATCATATCTTGATTTAGGGCTCACCTGCAGTAGCTTCTCACAGCCCTTCATTAAAGGCAACCAAAAAAAGGATGAGAAACCTCGTTTCTGAGAAATACAGACAAAACAGCCCCCTTTTAAAGGGCTAACATCCTTTCCTAGTGATTCCAGCAATTAAACAAGGCAAACAGGAGAATCCAAAATCCTCACTCTGAAGATACACGAACCAGCAATTTGCCCATCCCTTCTGGTCTCAGAGGCAGAAGTTGTCCCTACTCCCTCAACCTTCCCGCATCTGCTCCTGGGTTTGCACAGGAGGTACCAAGCCAACTTCAGATTAGCAGATTTGTGTTCTTGGCTTATCTGTGAAGCACACCACCTCACATCATCAAAATACCCCAGCCCTGTGGTTTTGGACTGCCCTCAGCAGCACTGGGAAGATGCATGAGCACTACTCCCGCTGCACCCAAATGTGCTGCAACAAGTGACACCAAGTGGCAATTTCTGCTCCAAACCAGTAGTGAAATATTTCTCCATCAGACAATTAAAGCCTTCATGTCAGGCAGCCCCAGCCAGGTTTCCTCTCTAGGCCACCTCCAGAGAATGCTCAGTTAAGGACACTGTGGATGCCAAGCTCAGAGCAGGAAGCGCCACCCTCCAAATCACCATCTGTCTCCACAAAGCTTAGCAGGCACGTGAACAACCAGCACAGGCTGACATTTCAGGACTTAAAGGACTTAAGGAGAAAACCTGGTGCCGGGCTCTGCTTCATGGGCCCCTTGCTCTGCCCCAGCTCGGTTGGGCCTTTCTTGTTTATCGGATATCATGGCCTTTGGGTAAACGTCATGGCGAAAGTCAAACGATAAAAACTCTGCCCTTGGGCTACTACTGAAGGCACCAGCTTTTCCTAAGGCAACAAAAAGAAGTATACGATGTCATTAATTTCTACCGAGTATTTAAAAGCAAATAGCTTTCCTCCCTCTAACACTCCTGAGAGAAATTATTTCCTTTCCATAAAGCATCCACCACTTCAACAGGTAAAAAGCACACCCCTCTGCTGCCCCGTGGAGTTCAGCATTGGTGGGTGCTACCCTGCAGCTGAATAATCACCAAAAAAGATTGAATAATCACTAAAAAGCTGCTTCAGTTGCACATTATGGGGCCCTACTGTGTGTCACTGAGTTCCCTGAAGTATTCACAGACCACTCTGAGTAAGCAGTCCTTTGGAAATGTAAGAAATTTATCTAGAAAATTACCATCCTTGGACTAAATATGCCTGTTTTCCAGGTTCTGAGGAATAAATTGAATATGCACTCTATTTACAGTTCAACTCTGCCAGTCTTCTACCTGGGGAAATATTTTTGGGCTTTAATAGGAGCCATCTACACCCTGGGAGAGCAAGAAATATGCCTGCCCCCACCCCTGCATTGCAGCAGAAACAGTGCAAAGCAGAGCAGCAAAAGGGGCAGGGAATAACATTTCTCTGCTATTTCAGTACTCCGTTTCAACTACAGTGCAGTTAATTCTCAGATGACAGGAAAAAGCCCTGAACCATCCAAAAGGAATTAAGCTGTAATTACTTAGTGCTCTTACCTGTTTGGTCTCTTTTAGTTCTTTTTTTTTTTTTTTTTTTTTTCTGCCAAGATGTTACTAAATGTTTCAAAAGAAATGTTTTATTCAATTCTTAATTTGCAGCCATCTCAAATCTGGAATTATGCAATTACAAAGAGTCAACAAGTCTTTGTAGTCTCAAAGTACCCTCAAAAAAAAAAAAAGGTCTGTGCACTGCTAAAGGACTCCAACCTCCACATATTTGAATTCCACTTATTTGTTTCCTTTAAAGTGAGCAGAGTCCTCAGGCTAAAGTCAGAGCACTTTTGAGAAACGCTTGTCCTTGTCTTCATAACTTAAAATCATGCCGTCTAATAAAGACCAAAGGAAGAAAAATTCAGTCCATTATTCCTGCCCTTTCCATTTATTTTCTAAACTAGAAAAGAGAAATTAGGGAACTCAAACAATGAGTGTTGTAGCAGTAAATTACAGCAGCAGATGATAAACACATAGTTCATGTATATTAATTCTGCTCATTTAATCACTCACTTCAAGTCTGTCTGCCTCCTCTGAGATGACTTCCATGATTCTAAAACGCTAAGCAGGCTTAGATACTAATATTAAATAAATGATAATAATCATCATCATCCATCCTTCCTTAACCCAAAACTGGTCAATGTTAAGGGCCCAGGCCATCAAAATTCAGTTTTCTATGGCAAGAGGTTTAGCTGTGTAATACTGGATATCAAGAGGAGAAGCTTCAGAATACTAAAAAGATTCCCCCATCCTCCAACACCTGAAAACTGAAGACACTTCCCCCTGCCCACGATTTCACCCTACTCTTGCAGATCCCAAGATACCAACACTATGGCAGTTTATCTGGGTGGAGGGGAACTAAAATCAAACTACTTCTATTATCTACATCATAAACTGCTACACTTTAACTCAAGCCATTTAGCTTTAAGACAAAGCGATGCAAAAAGTGTGCCCAACAGCACTTCTAAAACCTTGCAAAATAAGAGAAACTTTACAATAGCTTTGTGTTTCTGTGTCATTCTGCAACCTCAGATACTCGTTTTCCTCAGGTCACTTGCAAGAGCCATGTGGTCACTCCAAATTGGTGCCATCACAACTCTTCTTCATCTAATCAATCCCTAAACACCCCCACTTACTTTTTTTTTTCCCATATAATCATGAAGAGAGACAAGCTGAGAACTGAATCTATACAGCAGTCCCCCCAAAACAGTCACCAGTACTGAAGGCAAATTAGCATTTGGCTGCTCATCCAAATACAGAACAAGGCAAAAAAGGGAGTACAATGGATGGAAGGGCAGGTGGTTTTCCCTATGGCCATTTAAAATGCATCAAAGCTTCCGGCCTCTCTCAGGAGTAGAAAACTGACATTTCTTTAGTGAAGAACAGAGAGCAGCCAGACGCAGCAGCAGACCTGTAGCTGCACTTTAGCTGAAGTAAGAGGAAAGATTTAAATGGATGCTTTTTATAAGCTATTCCTAAAAATGCAAACGTGTCTTTAGTGGTTTTTCCCTCTTCTTCTTCCTGGCTCCCTCTAGTGGTTTTCTGCACATACTGCCTTTTCCTTCCAGTTTCATTTAACGCAAAAAATAAACAGCTGCTAAGATGTTTTAGGGGGGGGGTTGGAGGTTCTTTTAGAGTTGCACTAGTTTCATAGAGTGCAAAGGAGTTCGTAATGAACATATTATTCACTTGTACATCATTCCAGCAATCACACACCGACACTGGCCTTTCTACCAGAAACCTATATGTAATAAATAGTTTATTTATAGGCTAGTGTATTTTAAAGATACCCATCAGCTCCACCATTAGAGAAAGTCAGCTAAAATTAATCCATTTTCTTGCTAATTTCTACCCCTAAACAGGAATTATATCTAACCAGAAGAGTACTAAAGCCCAACAGATGAAAAATAAAATAATTAATTTTTTATGCCTGAAGAGTTACTTATAAAACATTAATCGCATCCCTTATCTACTGTGTCCCAATATAAAACACAATTAAGAACCATACCTGTACTCCCACTTTCATGAGTGGCGGAACTGTGAACTCCTGACATCACCATGCTTTTTGCCTGCACACATACGCAAACAGAAACTAGTTCTCCAAATTCAGTAACTCCCTGAAGAGCTGAGCAGGTATTTTTCATATAATTAAAGCTCTCACCAATCCAAACTGTTTTTATCGAAGCTCTGTTCAGTCAACCACTTCAGTGGCTGTGTGTGTTTAAGGTCCTTTCACAGAATCAAAAACATGGAACAACAAAAAGAGCTTTGCTGAAGATCTGAAATTTAACCTCTCATCGCATATGAACCAATCTTACAGTTTTTATCACAGCATATTAAAACCAAAAAAAGTTATTTACAGTAGTAACAAACAAAGCTTACGCAAATAAACCTTTGCTGCCTCGTATGCTGGAAGATAATCCTTGCATCACTGCTTAGATTGCAAAACTCTTCCATGTATATAAGAGCATTTATCTCCCATCTCCCATTTCTGAAATATTCAAACAATACCAATACTGCTTCATCTTCTTGCAGATACTGAGTTTAGTAGCTGGTTTCCACATCACTTCAGCAAGCAATTTTCTTACTGTTAGGCACAAGCTAGCAAGACAGCATAGAGTGCAGCATGTTAAGACATGCCCTTCCAACATGCTCACATACACAAAAAAGCTTTTTCCTCTGTTGACCACTACTATACAAAACTAAAGCATTTTTGACCAAATACTCTCAAGACAACTTGTAAACAAACAAAATTAAGCTTAATCTGAAATGCAAGTTAAACACCCCTGTGAGGCACTCACCACAACACCCATTTTAGCATGAGGAAACTGAGGTGGCACTAAGCAAACAGCCAAAGATGTGCACTCTAAAACGTACTGTTAAAGAATGTCAGTAGACAAGAACTGTCACTCTGGGTTAGCCAAAGCTCCATCAAATTCTATCCCGAAGAGCAGTTGACACCAAGTGCAAAGCAGAAAAGAAATACATACCAGAAGAAAGACTACTATCTTTTTCTCCTTCTGGCAATTAGCACCTCTGAGGTTTCATGAAGTGTCATCCAAAATCATCATGCTAAACAGAGAGAAATGGCTCCACACTTGTTCACTTTAAAGATCCTAAAAGAGCAACTATTCTTTCTGGGGACTTTGAAATTGTATCTGCAAAACTCAGATGTAACAGATCATTCTGCATTGCTTCTGACTATCAAGACTGAGCAGCCAAGAGAGCTCAGACACTGATGTTTTCTCTCAATGAGGGCTCAAACAAGAAATCAGCACCATCAGTGATTTACTGCATTCCAGCTAGTTACTTCTTCAGGGCACCAAAGACCAGAATTTACCTGCAGAACCATTGTATTTTTCAACTGATTGCCCAGACAGAACAACTACTACCAGAAAGTCCCATACAGAGGCAGGGTGTCATACAGATGAAGAGATGAGTTCAGACCAGAGAAACCAAAAGTCAGTTCCTATTTGTGTCATACATTTCTGCATGATCTTGGAAAAGCCACTTAGTCTCCCCGTGGGAAAACGAATGCAGTCACGACCATAAGGTGCTTTGACACTAGTGATGGAACCCAAAGAAACACACTAGGCAGTGCACAGCTTGCTGCATCATTTTCTTGCGCACTGGGATAACAATCTCGTGTGATGTACATCTCCAGAAACCATACCACAGACAAAACAAACTTCTGAGACTTTTCTCATTCAAGTTAAGAATTATATTAAGGCAGAACAGTTGAACCAAAACCAGAATGAGGCTAAAAGAACCTAAACATCTGCTTTCAGATGAAGAACTACAGTTTCTTTCCCAGTGTCAAACAATGAAACCTATGCATTATTACAATCCACAATAAATGGCTGATATATTTAAGCAAGTATAGCTCTAAACTGACTCGCCCAAAGTCACTCAAGAAAATCTCTGGCAATCACACTGCTCCCCTGCAGAAAGACAACCCAGGTCTCATGGGTTGTTCTTCACCAGTCTTTGTCCTGCGACAATGTTAGTTTAACATATTGGATCAGGATAGAGAACCTTGATAATTCATCAAGTTGCACATGGAGACATTGCCTTCACAAGTACCCCAAAGTCATTCCTCCTGAGAAACAATGAAATATATTCACCACCTGACAGATTGCAAACACATTTGCCTTCATGTGCTAGATACATGGTCAGTCAATGCAACACTGGACAATACAATACTGCTTCACTTCTGGCCCACAATAAGGACCATAACATTACTTTAATTTGATCATCCTACATGTTAGGTGATAAATGGTGCCTGTTGTCATAAACCCCCTGTCACAGATTTTGGTCACATATTCTTCTCATCCCATAGTGGGGCCTCCAGGGCCTACCTAAAGAGCTGTGCAGTCCGTCCTTGCCAAAAATTGACTATCCTGAACCAATTACCCTGTACGGCGTTCTATGAAGTCCAACATTGTTACTTCGCAACATGGAAAATCTAACCATGCGCATTCCCAGCCTACTAAAAAGCCATCCACTGTTCTCCTCATCTGTGTTGCCCAACAACCGACATTACAAATTAATTATGTCAGACACATACAACTACAAAGTGTCCAATTAAGGGCTGAGTTTCTTTTGTTTTAATTAATAAACCAGGGTCATTCCTTAAATTCCTTAAATGGCAGCAGGCTGGCATTTGGAGAAGAGAAGGCTCTGGAGAAACCTTACGGCAGCCTTCCAGTACCTAAAGGGGGCCTACAAGAAAGCTGCAGAGGGATTTTTTGTAAGAGCAAGAACACATAATGATGTTTTTAAACTACAAGAGGGAAGATTTAGATTAGGTATCAGGAAGAAGTTCTTTACTGTGAGGGTGGGGAGTCGCTGGCAGAGTTTGCCCACAGAAGTTGTGGATTGCCCCATCCCCGGCAGTGCTCCAAGGCTAGGTTGGATGGGACTTTGAGCAACCTGGTCTGGTGGAAGGTGTCCCTGTCTGTGGCAGCGGTTTGGAAGTGGATGATCTTTAAGGTCCCTTCCAACACAAACCATTCGGTGATACTATGGCTTTTTTTAGCGCAGGAAGGCTGTCCTGAACAAGGACCAACACGCAGCAGTGTGTGTGTCTTCAGGACAATCTCTGTTTCAGAGAGCAGCTGAGGCACCTGGATGTGCTTTGATTCAACTCTACTTCTTGGGAGCCTCAACAGTGAAGATCCCTGACAGGCTCTGGATACCGGGAAGAAAATAACTCAGTGCATAACATAAATGGCAAGCTCTCTATATATATGTTGTGTCAGGTCAAACATACTGACAGAAATCTTGGCAAACATCACTCACTACAAATCTCTGGATGAAATCTGACAGCTTCTTTATTAAACAGCATACAGATCTATACTTACATTGTCATCCCCTATGGAAACAGGAGAGTTTTCTTACACACTCGCTCTCTTCCTGGGGGAAGCAACTGATAATTTTTCCTGTGTACTTTTGCATTTATAAAATAACTTTATCTGCCACCAAAATCTGTACTTTTAAGGGTAAACCACTGCTACTGTCCAATACAAAAAACCCAAAAGATCATGGTTAGCACTAGAAGTGAGGTGTACCGCTTCACAAATGAAAAAGAAGACTCAAGCTGCATCAGCGCAGGCACAAGAAGTTATCTAGTACCTTTGAAAAACAATAATATCCTAGTCAGCAGCTATCTGAGTCAGCTGAACACCATCAGAATACATTTTCTAGTATCATATATGTATTAAGGATCTCTATTCTTTCTCTCGTATGACATTCCCCAAAGTCATGTCCAAGCCTAACATCACAAGGAGACAAAATTTCATACCTATTAAATCCAGCAGTGATTCCTGAACTCAAGCTGCAGGCCTGATAGAGGAAATAAGAGAGAGAAGTCCCCAAAGAATTTCTTTCAAAACAGCAGCGCTCATAAGCACATAAAATGATGTCTGGCATAATTTCCAGTTCTGGAGTTTCCACCCCAGTGCCAGTGAAAAGGCTTATTTTCTTAGGGCAGGGAGAATCCTGTGAGAAGGTCAACTAGTGAGAGTCAAACCAGTTCAATTTTCCATGACCACAGCAAGACAGTCTCTACCAGCTGTCATCATCGGATGGAATTACTTTCACAAGCATAAGAACTTCCATTGAAAGATTTCAGCACACAAAGACCAGTCACCAAACAGCTGTGTATCAGTCAAGCAACTGAAGCCGTAAACCTAAGCTATTTAATATTTAATACCTCATCTTTTAACCCAACAACCACACTACCTATTTTTATGTTTTTCCATTTAAAGAAAAATACAGATAGCATAGTTAGGACGTTTAAAAGTAACAAGTAGTAAGAACCTGTGGCAGTTTACAGAACTGGCTTTTCTTTCAAAATTATACATTTTGATATATATCACAAAGAATATATATAGGAGATATATATATAAGGATGCTGGGGAGGGACTCTTTATTAGGGACTGTAGTGATAAGACAAGGGGTAACAGGCTAAAACTTCAACAGGGGAAGTTTAGATTAGTTATAAGGAAGAAGTTCTTTACTGTAAGGGTGGTGAAACACTGGAATGGGCTGCTCAGGGAAGCTGTGAATGCTCCATTCCTGACGGTGTTCAAGCCCAGGTTGGACAGAGCCTTGGGTGGCATGGTTTGGTGGGAGGTGTCCCTGCCCATGGCAGGGGGTTGGAACTAGATGCTCTTAAGGTCCTTTCCAACCCTAACTATTCTATGATTCTGTGAAAACTGAAGACAAGTTCTATAGGCTTCCTACAGACTTGGAAATAAGATCTTATTTGGATGACAAAAGTTTGCAAGAGATTTTTTTCCTCTTCTCAAAACAAGAAATGAATATTGTTACTATCAACAAAGGATTTCAAAAACTGAAAGATCCACTCTGGTTCTCACAAAGCATGAATTATTATATGACTTAGCTCAACAGCTTCTTGAACAAGAGCAGCTTTTTAAAAGATCTTGTATCTTGACATTAATTTCAAGTGCTGGAGAATCTATGACATTCATCAACAAGCCAGTGCAAAAGTTATCTAGTTACCACTCTAAATAATTTTTCCTTTAATGCAAGTTCATATTCTTTTTTACTTCCTGCCTTCTGCCACTGTAGCTTCCGTATTTGTTCTCCATTTTGTTCACGCATAGGTACATGATCAAATCCTTTCAACAAACTTAGGATTTACTTCTTCATCACTATCTACATTAAGTATGTAGGTATGTTTTTCCAACACCTACAACCAGTACTGTCTTTAAATTTAAAATGCATCTTGAAGTGAATCAAGAAGTGAGGTGAGGAATATCAGAAAGGAAATTTCCCATTCTGTGTTCAATGTATTCAACTAGGATCAGCTGTTGGCTACCACTTACATCCACAGTGTGTCCTGTCCACTGCCTCTTGCCCGTGAGCCTCAATAGCTTGCAGTACTGAGGTTTTTTGAATACTGTTCCTCATCCCCCAGGCGCATCCAGCCTTTTTTCATGGTGACTGACATCCCAAAGCTTTAAGTCCATCTTTCAAAAAAGTCAGCTCATGTGCTCTGTAATTCAAAATCACGAGGCTACGGCACCATTTGTCATTTTTCTACTCTACCTGGCCTGGATGAAACTGTCGGGAAGGATTTTGCATTTTGTTCCAACTGTGTGTTCATTTGGGGCCAGGGACTTTTTGCAAACAAACGTCACAAAATCGTACCTTAATTCAGTGCTTCTTCTTTGAGTGCAACATTTTCAGGAGTCGGTTTCCAGACTGACTAGATCAAACCCTTAACCCAAACATACACTAGACATTATAATACCTGTTTTGTATTGGCCATCTTGAACAGCATTTGCTACATGAAAATCCTTAAAATTTTGGATAGTTTTAAGTTAGCCATTAAAAAAAAATAAATTCCTCAGCCTCCACTAAATTTGTAACACATTTTCAGAAGTGTTCTTTCAGTCTTTATTTACTGCTGTAATATAATGGACTTGTTCATAGTTGTATCGTTATTTGTAATATTCAGCTTCGTTCTCACTACAGATGCACATAACACTTCTGTCTGTTCAGCACTGCTGTTGACAGCTTTAGCTCAGCCATCAGCCATATGTCTGATCACTGTTCTTTTTATTCCTAGTGTTCTTAGAACTTCTCCTTATTACCCCTAGATCCTAAAGAAAATCTGGACAGTTTTTTTTAATCATCCTCATAAAAAATTACTTCTTCCTATATATTGGCTGCTGCTCTTGAACCACTTCTAAACTGAGATGGTACTTTTCCTTTGCTTAAATATCTTTTTGTACTTAGCTCTGCACATTCTAGTTACCCTCATGTTCTCACATTCCCCCCTAAATTTGAGAGATACTCTTGTAAATGATGTTAGAAGTATATTAGTGATGTAATAGCATGTCACATCACGCAGAATGGAAGATTTGCTAGTCCCTCATGTTTTTCTTCCTCAAAGATGGGAACATCACATAGTTTTGCAGCCATCTTCTCCCATAACCTTATGAACTGTGATGAGAGCTTATGAGCAGTGATGAGGAGAGATTCAGTTTACAGGGTGGAGAGAGTTCAATGAGAGAGGAAAAAATATGCATAAGGTCTCTGCGTATGAGATTTTCTTAGCATTTAACTGTTGCCTAAGAACTAGAATAGCATGAGGATACCCAAGAAACCCTCTGGCAACAACCTCCTTTCCCTGACTAAAGGGTGGCACACAGACGAATCACAGGGGTATGTATCTCCATGGATTAATGCTGGCTTTTGAAGGGAAAAACCTTTTCCAAATAATGCACAACCTACAGACTACCAAGCCAATTTGACCTCAGAGCTCACTCAAACCTGTCTTCATTCAAACTTGCCTTTGACCAAAAGCAGTTTGTCTTTTATACTTTGCCCAAGGCTGTGTGTGACCCTCGTAATAGAGCAGTTCAGATGTCGCAGGCAGTTACAGACCTACACATGGATTGCAATGTAAAAGACAAGAAGACAAGACCTATTAATGGCCTGCAGATGAGGAGATGTAGGACCAAAGGTCGGCACAACTTCTGTGTCATAAACTTGCATTTAGAAGGTTCAGCCCTACTTAGCTCGTTTCTTAAACCAATCTGCCAAAGAGAAATTCAAAAAGCAAACAAAACAAAAATTATAAAAAAAAAATCCCAAACCCCACAGACTTTTCCCAGAGATTGTGATATACTTCATATTTGCCTTAACAAAGGACTGTAACCATCCTCCAATCCTGCCCTCACTATATAAAGTTCAATTTCGTGCCTTCTTTCTTACAACAAATAAACCATATACTGCAGACGGCTTCTCCTGCATCCAAAGGTAGTGAATCACCATAAATAAGTCTTTGCTTATCTGTAGAAGTGAAAGAAAGCTGCTCGCTGCCAATGAACTGCAGAGAGTACACAATGAAAAGGTACACTTGAAGAGGGAAAGCTGATACAGCCATGCCTCCCTGCTGACATATGAAAAAAGGTGTAACAAAGAGCTGAAGGTTACGTGTTGCTCTAAACACTACAGCTGCTGGAATTGAACTCTCCACGCAATTTTAATCTCTCCCTATCCAATGATCTCCAGTGCTCTTATTTAAAAAAGCCCCATGCAACTTTCTTCCCACACTGAAGTGCAAGTGAACTATATTCTTTGCTGCAATAAATCTGTACATATGAATTTGTACAAGTACCTTTGTGCTAGATTGACATGGGGTCTTTAACAAAGATCATTCAACTGTCCCCACATTTCAAAGCCCAATTATGCAATGGTTCTTTTTTCCATCTTAATTATTATCTCTTGCAACAGGAAGCACAAGACACAAACATTACTGAGATACCAGGTTTTCTTAAAGTCATGCTATAAAATAATTTATAGATGTTGTTTCACAATTAAGCTGCTCGAAGATTACATTGCTGCCAAAAAGGGAAATCTAGCCCTTAGTGCCATCACCTCCCTTACATCAGTTCTAGGAATGGCACGACTGCAAAGGGGGATGGATCAGCATGCCGGGCACCCTGAACATTTAACAGCTGGAAAAAACTAAACCTTTCATTTCCCCTAAAAATGCATCTTTTGGAGAAGAAAGAGGAACTGTTCAGAGACTCGCTAAACATAACTGGTGTGAAATTTTTGGAACTACCTTTATTATTCACTTCTAAAGTGGAAAATCCAGGCTACAATACTAAAAGAACAAAGGAAAAGAAAAAAATCCATCCACCCATGAAAACTGTTTTGGAGGAAGGGGGATGCAATTTTAAAGTATTTTTACAACACATGGTGGCCAAAAAAAGTAAACAACAAAAAAATATCTTGTCCTTTCATCCTCATTCCTATACCCTGCATGCAATCATGCATCTTGATCTCCTAATGCAAGGGTTATACACCTTGCTATGAGTTCATTAACAAAATCAATTCATCATAAAAACAATCCTTTACTTAAAACTCAAACTACCAAACCACAACTCATGTAACTGCTTCATCATAAACTTTGGCAGAAACCGTATCTGCACACTAAAGCTCACCAGCAATATTTGGTGGACATTTCAGGGGGGGAGGTGGGCAGATACACATGAAATCAATTTGTTTAGCAGCAGTTAAGCTTACTAAAGCTGGTTTTTGTTGGTTTTTATTAATGTGAGTTGCATGCAACCTAAACTGGTTTGGTACTACTTTGTAACAAATTGCATAGTATCCACTGCTGTGAAAGAAGTGCCAAATTCATACATTAGGGTCACTTAAGTGACATTCCTTATGAAAAGGGCTGCAAAGGTTCAGGCCCACAGCTCCATTTTGCTTATTCAGCGCAGCTGTAAGGACGGCTGCCACAGGGCTTAGGGCAGCTCTGCCATGCACTGAAGACCATACATGATAACACAGATACAGTAAAAGTTCTGCCCATACCACCACTTTGCTTGTATTAAAGAAGCAGTTGCACAAACACTTGAAACTGTGATAAATGGCACTGACATTTATCTCCAGAAGCTCATTTTGCACCTGGGCTACCCCAGTTCCCTGAGAGAAGCAGAAATACCAAGTGGCTGCACAGCAAATTAGATGGTGAAAGTTCTTCAGATAAAATTAGCTGAGCCAAATAACCCCAGTTATTCCCTGAGCAGTTCCCTATTGTTCAGCCTCTACACCATGACATGTATTTACCCTGTTTTCTATGGTTGTACTCAATTCTTTTCAGTATATTTGAAACCTTAGAGGTTTCAGTTTTATTTGAAACCAGTTATTCCATCTACAGTAATGACTTTAAGCTTCTGTCATAGGCTTCCTTTTGACAGCTTCTATTAGGCTAGGTCCAATTCTATGCCAGGCACTGCCTCCCTTGCCTTTGTACAGCTGCTACCAAGCGCAGCACTAAGCCATCAAGCTTACACCAGCTGGCATCATAAGGGCAGCTTCAGCTCTGCTTTGATTTAAACAAATAAAAAGCAAACTAAAAAGTTGTGGAGCACTCCATGGAACATCTCTTAACAGTGAGAACACCACAAATTCACTCAATCTTGAATATTGCTTGGAAAATTCTGCCTGCTACATCTTCATGTAGTGAAAATACTTTGCACATATACTTCATTCTGCCTGCAAACCCACAGTGCCCATCAAATGGATCAGAATACATTGCAAGCTTTAGTTCAGTGTTTTTTTGGGGATTCTTTTAAATTCATTTCAGATAAATATATAGCTGTGTTCACATGGAAAAATGAAAATAAAAAGGTTTTTAGGCATCCTTATGGGTTCATCACATACATCCACTGCCTGGTGTCCAGAGACCTCAGGCTCTTTCAAGTGCAACTGTAATCTCAGACTTTCAGATCTTGTTAGTTCATCCAAATTACCCAAAATTAGAGGACACAGTTTTAGGTCTTGATCAGTGTATTGTGGTGGGGCTGTAGCACAGCAAAGACAATGCATGCTGCTCTGCTTGGTCTGACATTATCTAACATTTAAACCAGTCCTTACTTTCTGTGTTCCTGCAACAGCCTGGAACCTATGCTGGCAACAAATACTGAGATAGTAAGACAGAAATATAGCTAAAACTGAAAACGTTTCTACTACATAAACAGTCTATAAAGATTAAATCTACTGCATTACCAGTCTCCAAATGCTGGCCCTGAAGGATAAGCCAGCTAGCGAGTTTCATCATATTAGGCCAGAGTCCAACACCCTCAAGCCAGTTGGTAATTAACAGACATCTAGGTCCTCCACATGAAAGAAGTCTATTGTTTAAACAGTGACACAAATTTTCCCTTTCCTTTTCATAGCTGGCCTCTGCCTGTGTTTTAAGATTCCCTTAAGACCATTACAGTATGATTTCAGAAGCTCAACTTCTCAAATTGACAATGTTTGACTTTAAATTGCCAGGAATGTAAACGTGCTTATATCACAGGCAGAACAAAATCATTCTACAGGCTTTTTGGATACCCCAAACCTCCCTTTTCTTTGATTTAATGGCTGGGAAAAATTAACAACCAAATAACCAGATAGAAAACCAATAACATCTACAATAACAACAGAATCACCGAACAGAGAAACAAAAGATACTGAGGGTGTGTAAATAGTCTGTGGTAAGTCCAATTAGTTAAGTACGGTACCTACAGGGAATATTAGTCTTTGTTTTCATAAATAGCAATGCATTACATCATGTCTAAGATAAACCAAAGGATACCTCACTGAACACATTTGTAAGGAAGCAACGATCTATGATGTGTACAAAATTGCCTTTTCTCTGACCTGTCATCTTTCATGCATCTTTATCACATGCATGAAAAACAAGAGACTACATACAGACCTTATTTAAACTAATCAATGTCATAAAAGAGCATAATATGTTAAAGTTGTACTTTGAAAGAATGAGGTGTGGACACTTAAATCTATAAGGGAGCAAGTTAACTCACCAAGAAGAGTAAGAGGAAGAATGTGACTCAATTGATATGAAGATGCTTTAAGAAGACTCAATAAAACAAAGAACAAATCTCATCACAAAAGGACAATAACCCAAATAAGAATTATGAAACATTTTCTGAATGCCCTTGGCTCTGAATGCTCTATGGCGTTGACTGCTTTGCTGTTTTCTGGAGTGCAGCTGGTGTCTCTGTACCTCACCCAAGCCTATGTGGCCATATGAAGAAACACCCAAATCCCCACCACATTCAAGACGATAAAAATATCACTGGAGAATAGAACTGGATGAGATAGTTCCTTTTGGACCAGCTTCATCTCCTCCCACTCAAAGGAGCCATTTGTGGTCTGCCCGTCTATGAAGTCTCTAAATCTGCCCATCTGAAGTCTCTACATACAACCAGACACAAGCATAATTCAGCAGCTCCATCAAGAGCACCATTCACAGGACAGTCAACCCTCTCACTGTCACCTTAATGAAAGTGCTAGCAAACCTGTAATCATGTGGAATGGGCTGGCCTCACCTTTTGGTGCAGTTAGTCACTCCAGGTCTAGACTGCAGAGCCCCAGGAAGCTCAAACCGCTGCCGAAGGAATGCTGTGGGCAGCTTACTGCAATGCCAGATCAACATCACTTGTGAGCTTCTGCCACCTAACAAGTCTGGGAAGAACTGAGCTCACTGGCAGAATTTGCTGCTGTGTTGCAGAAAGCCTATTTCACCATTCTAGATGAAAGCAAAACCAAGGAAACTCTGGTATGCTTCAAAACTGCCTCCTCATAGTCCTTAATTTTAAGACCTATTTCCCATTCTTTTTGCTTCAAATAACAAGCAAAATATATTACTTATTTTTCTTTTTTCTGAGACATATAGTAATGGGCTTTCAGCTTCCTCCATCACTCTCAGTTGCTTACAAAAGCTTCTGAGTGCCACTTTACAGGGAATAAGACAGACTACACCAGTGTTAAACTCTCCACTACATGTCCTCTACATTCACTTGCTAAAATACAGAAGACTGTATTTTCAGTCACACTGACATAAAGTGCATTTATAGATGTGTGAATGCAAAAGTCTGATTTCAATCAGTCATAAATTTCATTTCAGCAGTTTCCTTGCACTGGCCTCCCAAGGACAGCCTCAGCTCTCCCATGCTCTCTTCTCTGGAGCCTGTATCTCCATGACCATCATGGAGCACACTGGTGTGTGTTCACTCACAAGACCCCACTGTGGCAGGTAGAAAAAGCTCCAGCAGCTTGCTCAGAGCTGCAGGATAACACCATGCACTGCTCCAAAGTAAAACTGCCATTGTGGACAGATACCTAATACCTACATTTTAATGAATTATTGCTGGAAAAAGGCTCAAGCTCATTTGCTGCTCATGACCATGAAGCATACAGCAAGTCTATAATCACAAAACCCCAATCAAATCATCACACTATCAATCAAGCAGGCACATACAACCCTGTATCCAACCATGAATACAATTATTTAATGAAACTCATTGTTGATGAGATTGCTGTATCATCTCCATATTGCTGACAAATGTTTACCACATACTTTCAAAGAATGCTGGCAAACACAGGAGGCCATTTAGGAGGCATTTAAGAAAGGAAAGGAGGCATTCCCTTTCCTTTAAGGAAGGAGAAATTTAGGAGGAATTCACCTTGTAAAGCATCTTCTAATTAGTACAATCGTTCTGATGCTGGGCTTCATCTTCCCTGTATTTGGTACATTCCTCATATACAATTTGTAAAGCCACAAGTGTTTCATAACAGTACTCTCTTGCACATATATTAATCATACAGTAAAATGAAATTACTTTGCAGTCATCATCTCATAATGCATTATATTCCAAGAGTTAAAAAAAGCCCATACTTAATTTTAACATAAATAACGACAGAAATCCTTTTAAACACATGAACTACTATTTTCATTGGGAGATTTGTCAGCACATCAGTAATGCTGTTCCCAGCATTATTGTTTGCTGTCTCATTTCCCTCTGTAGAATTAGGCTGTACTCATTGGCAAATCAGTGAACTTCAAACACAGGCACAGAGGCAGACATACCTAGGTAAACATTTAAGAGGTTTTATAAAAGTACAAAGCAGATGCTGGACATCAAACTCTTCTGAATGATCCTGGGTATGACCAGAGCTCCAAGCCATGTAAATGTAACATCCCCCCCTCCCCAAACTATTCCCCCAAAGTATTTCTTTATACTTTAATAATATCTCCAAGATTGGAAATGATTTGACAATTATTTGAGCATATTATGCTTATGTCTACAGTTTAAAGTGGTGGTAAAAAAGAATAGACATAAAGCAATGACAAACCACCTTTCACCACCTGGAGAAACTAACTGGGTTAATTTTTGCCACACTAAACAATACAGACTTTACACAGCCACAGAGTAAACACTCATACAGTGATGCTGCTAAAGAAATTAAGGGTAATGTAAACTTTTATTTTCACATTTTGAGTCAAAAAGGCACCAATAATTTCGCACTTCAGAGGGTACACCTGCAACCAGCAAAGGCAAATAGACAGACCAGCAGTGAAGTTATGCAACAGATTTACTTATTAAATAATTTTTCAACTGGAATCAAAGACCCAAACACCCTTCAGTAACTTGCCTTTATTCTCCCTGCTCCCCACTTGTGTGCCACTGAGCTCAGCCCGCTGCTACAACCCCTCTCATGGAGTGGTTTGGGTTAGAAGAGACCTTAAACATCAGGTAGTTCCAACCCCACTGCCACAGGCACAGATGCCTTCCACTAGAGCACGTTGCTCAAGGCCCTGTCCAACCTGGTCTAGAACACCTCCAGGGATGGGGCAGCCACAGCTTCTCTGGGAAACCTGTGCCAGCGCCTCACCACTGAGGCAAGGAGGCACAAAAGCACAAAATGTAACCAGTTCTAGGTAAGGTTAAGTTTGATGGTTTTGTAATGGTGGTGCTTGAAGGTAGTTGACATAGTTCTGGGTCCTTAGGACCTTAGTACAAAAAGTGTAAGAAAAACAATAGGAAAACAGGACCTGGGGATAGGGAGTATCTGGGACTGCAGATGTCCAGGATGGGCACAGTTAAACTGATTATAGAAAGACAGGATGATTGCTATGTTTGTGGTGTTAATGAACCCCTTAAGCTGGTGTAGACAGCTACTGGGACTAGCAGATACCCAGGATGGGAGCAGTTAAAGACATGATGAGTAGGACAGGATGTTTGCTATGTCTGTGATGTTAATTAAGCTGGTGCTTCAAAGACTGCCAGCAGTGATAAATAATGTTGGAAGAAGTAAACGACCCTCAAAGACCACCACCACATTTTGTATGCATGCCAGAAACCACCTGGAAAATGATGTAATCCATGTGCAGCCTCATGAATATGTA
>JANRGW010003845.1:4945-26356 GCA_024733675.1 Psilopsiagon aymara | reverse complement strand
CCTTCTCCTCTCCAGGCTGCCCCAGCCCCGCTCTCTCAGCCTGGCTCCAGAGCAGAGCTGCTCCAGCCCTTGCAGCATCTTCATTTAAACTTCTTTATTTCAGCCTTTACATATGTAGAAGAGAGTTGTAATATTAAGAACTTGTGAGCTTGCCTGTGTGCCTCAAAGGGGTTAGATGTTTCATGCTGTGATGTGGTCGAGCAAAGGAATCCCAGTGTTGGTACCAAGAGGCACTGCGGGTGCTGTGGCATCATGTGGATGGGTTGGTGATCCTGTCCAGATCAACAGGACTCAAGTTACTTCTGCTTCTTTCCATCCTGGGTTTTCCTGATAACCATTACTGGGAAATAACAGCCCTGCTGAGAAGATCTTCTTATCATATGGCCTCACTATGTATGTCTGTCCCAACAGACATTCTTACTAACGACAGAGCTTTTAAGTATTGCCACTTAGTTTCCCATTTAAAATACTGATTTAGCCCGGGCTTTGTTTAAGGCAGAGAAGTTAATTTGACTGGAGATGGATAAATTGTTTTCTTCATCACTTTGGTTTTATTGTTCCAAAGCCAAGTGGGTTTTGCCTGAAGAATGCCAGGCCTGAACTGCTTCATTCTTTGCCCCTGGCTGCAGGCATGGAGTAAATACAGCACCTTTGGGTGAGGCCAATCAGCTGAGGATGAATAATCATTCATCTGGTTTTTGTTAGGAATCGAGATGGATTTTTAAGCTTAACGTTGTAGAACTCTTTCTGGAGCTCTTCAAATAGCTTCTGAACAACTGTCCTGTGTGAAGAACAGGAGACAAACATACCTGGTGTTGGTAATGCTGCCTTCTAGCAGGACGATCTCTGCTGATGTATTATTTCTTGATAAATGAGATGAGTTAACCTGTTTGTCATGAATTCAGGGGTTTGGCAATATAACTATTGCAGAGTACTTTCCTTGGAAGCATTTCTACTGTAGGTGTGCCTACATGATAACTACATCCCATTTTCTCTGAGAACAAGCTTGTCTCAAGTCTGACTCCAGTGAGAGGGCAGCTCTGGCTGCTGGGGGTCCCTTGCTTACATCAGTAGGAATGAGTGAGTGCAGTGAGTTGCATCCTTAGCTGTGAGCAGTCTAGACCCGGTCTCAGCTGATTAACCTCCTTTTTCATCCTTTTCATTGCTCATTCTCTCCTTGGTTCAATCCAGCAGTGTTTGAGAACCAGTCCTGTTTTGTATGTCCTCAGGTACAACATGCTGAGTGAAGTGATAGACTCAGCTTTGTGAGGTTTGTCCTTCCTATAGGCAATCTAAAAGTGTAGTCTGAGAGCAAACTTTCCTGCTCCTCCTGTGCCTCAGCAAGTGTAAGAGTATAAAAGTCAAAGAACTTTGGCATTTAACCCCTTTTCCTGGTTTCCTGTCATATGATGATATATAGTCCAAGGGCTATGGAACCCTGGGAGTGTATGCCTCACCTGAAAATACACCATTCACGGACAGTACTCCTTTAAACTCTGCTTTCAAATGGTACCTTGGTAATTGGCCTTTTCTAGCTGTAGTGTTTTTGTGTATTACAGCAAGATGTAAACTTACTGCTTTTTCCAAACTCTGATACCTGTTTTCCCTTGCAGAATAAAAGAATTCAGAGAGCCTGGAGGGACAGGAGAGAGCACGGGATGATGCTGCCGAGAGGAATCTGAGCCACAGAGCATGCTTCGTGCTGCAGGTACCCAGGTATGCCCCAGCAGGGCACTGTGCACCTCCAGGGTGCTTGGTACTTACCCAGAGCTAAGGAGACTGTCTCAGCAGCAGGCCAGAGCTCTGCCCTGATTTTATTGTGGCATCTGAATGGCACTTGCAGTCTGAAACCTTCTAAACTAAAATTACAAATAAAGTTTGGGGATGAGTATTGAAAACCTTCATTTAGATGCAGCTCAGTGCTGCCTGGTTATATGATTATGCTAAAGAAAGGTATCGAGGAGGTAAAGATCTGTCTTATGTGATGGAGTCTAGGATCTTTCAGAAGCAATGCTGTGACCTCAGAGCCATCCCAGTCCAGTCACACTGTCTTATAGCTCTGAATAAATGGAAATCAAATGACTGTGAAGTGTTCCTGTGGAACAGAAGCTGACTTTTCTGCTAGCACCAGCTGGCAAGTGGGAGTAGAGAAACAAAGCAAACAGCAAAGTAGGAGGAACAATGGCTACAGTCTAAAAACTGACACATTAGGAGACCAGCATGAAGAATAACCAACTCGTGTCACGGGATGTTTTGCATGGCAACAGGACTCTTGTCTGCAAGTGGACTTTCGTGTAACTGCAGCACTTGCTTCCTGTATGAGATAAAGAGCTGCTGTCCTCTGAATGCATTTTGGCCTCCCTATCTAAATTGGACTAATAATTAAAAAGAACCAGCTGAAGGAAACCATAGTGAATTCTATTGCTCCTGAAAGTGTTTCCTTTGATTTTGCTGTCAGATAAATGAGAACAGAAGCATGCCTAAAGGAAACAGATTAAAGGTGAACTTTTTCCCCAGGTGCTGAGTGCTGTCTACAAACTACTTTGTCGATGAAGGAAGAAACTGATTGGGAATTGAAAGCACAAACTAGTTTGTGATCCTGTTCAACATGCGCAAAGGGGTGCCAAAGGACCCGGAAATAGCTGACCTCTTCTACAAAGATGATCCTGAGGAAATATTTGTGGGTTTACATGAAATTGGCCATGGAAGTTTTGGAGCCGTTTACTTTGTAAGTATAGTTCTTGACCTCTGTAGTGGAAAACAAGAAAGCAGTGTGCGTGTGTTTTGAGGGATAACTATATAGTTCTTAGCATGCAATCTGGTAGTAATGATTCTAAACAGGAGGAAGGGGGTGTGTGTCCTGCTCTGGGGATTGATGACAGTGGGTCAGCCACTTCTAGATGTTGGAATGATATGTCGATGAAAGTATGATGTTAAATATACTACATGTGTAAGAGGATGGGGCTGTAAAACTTACAATGCATGTTGATCCACTCCGTAAGAGGAGCAAGCGCGTTTGTAGATGGAGTAGGGAGGCACTACCCAGTGTTTTCCAAAACCAAACAGTTATGCTTTAGGTGAAGTAGTGAAGGTGCTCCCTTCATCATTCAGCTTTGGTGTTCAGAAGTTCCTTCGTGCTTCCGGGGAAGAGCACAAGGTGTGTCAAAGGTCCAGCCTCTCAACAGCTTACAACCGAGAGGCCACTATGGTTAGGTAGAATACTTGTGATTCTCCATTGCTTCTCTTCCTCCTTTCCTTGGATGCTTTCTTTAACTGGTCCATGCCTTGAACACCGTGGGGTATTTAGCCAGACTGCAGCTTCCTGCAGTACCCTTGCAACACTGCATCCTCCAAGCCTGATGGTCACTGCAGTTGTGCCTGTAGTAATCTTACTGTAGCAACACAGCAATTAGATGCATCACCACTTTCCTGTGATACATCCACACCTCTTTGCCACTGTTTGAAGCTAAAGCTTGCTTTCTATTGCAGGAAGTACTTGGCATCCAGTAAATTGTTCCTTGGTGTCTTATCCCAGGATCCATTCTTTCACCTGAGGAAGGCCTCTAGCTCTACCTTGCTTTCTATGGGTCAGGCCAGAGCTCTTCCCTGGCGCACAGGGATGCTGTCCATCTTTGGTTTGGTTTTCTTCCTTTTACATAGCTTTTGTAGCCTGTCCCACATCTTGATTCTTACACATCTTTATACATCTAAGACAGGGGCTGAGAATACAATCTCTGACCGTCATGGCAAGATTACAGGGATCCTGATGTGCTTGGAATCAAAAGAGGAAAATAGGTTAAAAAAACCACCTTTGAAGGAACAGGGCTTTCTAAATCATCCAGAAGAATGGGGAAGAGACATCAGATGCATACAAAGGGGCAGGGCAGGGATTATTATGCTTGTGCTGCATCTTGTTGCCCTTTCTCTTTAAATTGGTACTGACACTCCTATAAACAGCAGATGCATAGATGCGTATCTTGTCATTGTTCTTGTGGAATAATATGATTATTCTAGTCTAAACTTCAATGTAAGCTCCATTTTTGCAAGTTGTTTTGTTTTCCTGTGTACTATTGCCAAGGCTTGGCGAGATGGTTTCAAATTGCCTTTCTTGCTTGAAAGGAGTACTTCACATAGCAGAGAGCTAAGAAAAGACTAAGTTAGTCCTCACAAAGTTTTAAAGCTGCAGTGACTTGCCTTGAAATCAACTAATCTCAGATTTTATTTGAGAAAAAGAGTTTTCTTCAAAGCCAACCTACTTATATCCATGTTAGGAACACGGAAGAGTGATAAAGCAGATGAGGGCAGTGGAAAGGAGGTTTTGCAAGCAAAGTGTGCTTGCTTTCTGCCAAGCTTTTCATTAAAGATCTACAAGTATGGCCAAAAGCACTTCAGCAGGTGGATATTTCTGTCAAGTGTGCTTGTACAGCCCTTTGAGTTATTTCAGCCAAGAGGATCCCAAGCACTTGGTACAGCAGAAACTTCACCCGCAGCTATGGGAGCATGTAACAGCCAGAAATACTTGGAAATTCCTTTGGAATACCAGCATGAATTCATCTATTTGAGTCAAATACTCCTGCTCTTTTAGGTACTGAATCAAGATGGTGAGTGGTTGGGAAGGGCTTTGCCTTATCCAAAAGTTACTTGTTTTCAGCTTTCTCTAACTCATGTGAAGAGGAGTGCAGGCTGGCAGGAGTAAGTGCTTAACACCCTCTACTGATTCCTGAGCTCTCTTGCTTCACCCAGCATCATTTTTCTTTGAAGTCACTGTATATATCATGAAATGTCTTCCATTAAGCCATTACTTGAAAGTGTAGTACTCATCCTGTCAAGCGGTTGAAAGGATTTACCCCATTTAGCTTCTGTTGTATTCTAAGCTTTTAACTGTCACTAACTTCTTGTCCCCAGTATGGTGACAGTTTGGAGGTACAGGGTTTGCAGCAGCTCTTTCAAGACAAAAACCTTTAAGCTTTCTGTCCCTAACATGCAGAAATGAGGGCAGTGCCAATCCAAGCAAGTAGAGCTCATTCCAAAACTGACTTTTCAGCCTCTTGTCACCATCCCTGTATTATCCAGGCTGTAGAAAAGTATGGTGACAGAGGCATATTCATTGCAAAACAGATCTGGTGAAAGAAAAGTTGCTTCTTTGAACTGAGATGAATCCCATAATGAGGCATCCTCTTGAAACTGAGAATTCAAATAGCTGTTTAAGAATATCAGTGTTATATGAGGGTTTTGGATGAAATTACAGAGATTTTGATGCACCACTTTATTTGTTTCTTTGGAAATCACTTTCCCAAAGGTTTATCTAAAACTGTACTGCGATTCCAATAAAACAGTGTTTTGCATGTTCTCAGGAGGTGCAATATGGGGTCTTGGTTTGGGTGTCAGTAGAGAGGTAGCGAGTGCAGTGGGGGCTGAGGGAGGAGCAGTGGGTATGGACAGATGGGTGAAGTCAGGGAAAAGTGATCTAATAGTTGGCTGCTGAATCTTGTCACAAGGAAGATGCCTCTGAAGTGGAGGAGCCTGTGAGGGTGCAGGAGACGAGAAAACAGCCTGCACTTGCCAAAGGCACAGCTCGCTCCATGGGGAGGACAAAAAAGAAAGTTCTTTCAATGTATTTCTTTCTCCCTTTTCCAGGCTACAAATTCCCACACGAACGAGGTGGTGGCAGTCAAGAAAATGTCCTACAGTGGAAAGCAAACGAATGAGGTAAAGAGGAATGAAGACAATTCTGAATGCAGAAGGTGTTGTAACCGTCAGCTGTGCATTTCATGTGACCATGGCAGGAGAGCGTTTTAATGTGGGGGTGTTGCTCTCTTCCATAGGAAGCATGGAGGGAAAATGAGTTTCGACAAATAGCTCAGTTTAAGGCTGCTATGGTGGTTTATTCGGTAATAACTTCATTACTGGGTGCAGTAAGAGCTGCTGGAGCCACAGCTCTCCAGCTGAAATGTTCAGCTGACTTGAAACACACTTCAGGATCTATGATCTAAAATTGCGTTGGCCTTGTATTCAGAATATCAGGCTCACTTCAACTGTTGCTTGTTAGGTGCTCCCCTTATTTTTGTGTTGTGCTGCTTTGGACTTGGAGTGCCCCTGTTCAGTCAGACTGTGTTGACATGCAGTGGAGAATGTGTTTCTTAAGAGCCAACAGAGATGTTTAAATTCATTTTTCCTTGCTTACCTCTTGGTCTCCTGCATATGCTGAGGTCTTCTGAATGTCAGTGGCTTTGTGCTCTTATAGAAGGAGGAGAATAGAAGGAGTAGAAGAGAACCATAGGGATCCAGACAACTGATGTACAGTTGTGCTTTTGCAGCTCTGACTCTTTACCATTTCCACGTTGTCAAATAGTTTTATGGCTGCTTTTCAGACTGTACTACAGTGTGTAGTGTATGAGTATGTGGGGGGTTAAGCAGAGAATGTATTTATATCTTTCTGCCTTTCTGTTTTACTAGAAATGGCAGGATATCATCAAAGAAGTCAAGTTTCTACAACAGCTGAAGCACCCCAACACCATAGAGTATAAGGGCTGTTACCTGAAGGAGCATACAGCGTGGGTGAGTGATGTGGCGTTTGGAGGTCCTCATGAGCAGGAAACGCACAGCACAGCAATCAGATATTCAGCACACACAGTGTTTTTTGCATGCAGCAGTAGTCATCCCATGCTGCCTGTTGTCCCTTTCATCTGAAGAAGCTTCCAGGGACTTTAAAGGGAGTAGATATTTAGGATATGGGGATAAATCCTGGCTTCTCTGAGGCAGGCCTCTGTGTTCCTGCCAATAAAATAAGTATTATGGAACACCTTTGCAGTATCTCACCACAAACTTGTCAGTGCCTAAACCTTTACAAGAATGTCTTTGCAAGGTGGAATGTTTGGAGCATTTTATTTTGTTCATCACTTGTTGCATTGCTTGCAACTTCAGATTTGATTTGCTGCTTCTGTTGACAGCCACTTGGGTAGTAACTGTTTGGAGGGCAGAGTCTACCCTGTTGTTTAAAAGCATGCTTTTTCTTGCAGCTGGTTATGGAGTACTGTTTAGGATCAGCTTCTGATTTGCTAGAGGGTAAGTTTTATATAGCCTTTGATTTTCTCTTTGCTGGTGCCCCTTCTGAGTGTAGTGGGAGGCTGTTTTCTCACAGACTGGTATTCTGCAGATGGTAGAGGCAGTCTGTCTGTACTACTCCATTCTGCTGCTGGAATGCCTGTGTTTGTGATGCTCGGGGTAAGCTGAGACTTTCTCAGGAGGCCAGTGCTACATAAAGTTGGCCGGCACATTTATGTGTTGTAAAATGAAGGTGTGAATGTGTATAGCTGTGTTCCTGTAATCTGTGCCTCCGAGATGACTGAACCAGACTGCCTGTTTTCTGAATATCCAGAACAAAAACCTGCAGAGATCACTTTTGTCTTTGCCTTGCAGTTTGGAGTAATAATTACAAATGGGTTTATGGAGCAAGAGACTGATATGACCTCAAAACTAGAACAGCAGCACCTGCAGAGGAACAGGGAATCTAAGCCAAACTGTGCAAAGCCTAGTCCTCTTTGTGAGCCGTACCTTTTGTATCAAAGATGTGGTCAGCCAAAGACACGTGCTGGTCATATTCAGGCATATATGGCAGCTCTGGGACATCTCTTTTATAGCTGGTATTCCTCATTTTTTCTGGTTTTTGGCTATTGGGGAAAGCCAGGGGAAGTTTTCCTCTCTAAGCATCGAATGAGCATTTCAGATACATTGCCAAGCTGCACTTAACCATACTCCTGGTATAAGCAGTCGGCCCTAAGAGGAATGCGAAGAAAAACTTGGTTTCCTGTGATGTAAAATGTGCAGGCTGTGATAGACTTGACCTAGTGGCCACCAGGAAACCAGTCTGGTGATGATGCTCACCTCCTGGCTGCACACTTGCCAGGCTCTCTTCTCTCTAAGAGCACTTTCTCAGTACAAGATCACTCTGACTTAGGATTTTTCTTAATCTTTTTCCCCCTAGTTCACAAGAAACCACTTCAGGAAGTGGAGATTGCTGCCATCACCCACGGTGCCTTGCAGGGGCTGGCCTACCTGCACTCTCATTGCAAGATCCATAGGTGAGCCTAGAGCTTGGTGCTGCTCCGTGGCCTTCCATCTTCCCCTCTCTGGAGTCTGCAGATTGCTTTGCTGTGTTTAAGCATCTTTGGTAAAGGTTATTGTATCCAAAGTTTCTCTAATATAGTAGTCAGTACTCCTAATGCTAGGGTAGATGTGTAGCTAAAAGCTGTTGTTATAGAGTGTGGCTGTGTTTGTTTCAGTAACTCCATGTGGCTGTATCTAGTGCTGAATTCCCTTCCATGTTAACAGTTTTTCTCTGTAGACATTAGGAACAAAGTATATACCTGAATCATAGCTGCAGACACTGACAGGAAAATAACCCCCTCAGTTTGCCAAATAAAGAGGAGTGATAAAGCTGTCCTGGTTTTAAAACTAGACATTGTGAGAAGTTTTCCATGGGAGTAAGTAAAATGTTATGCTTTTAGAAATCAATGGAAGCATAAAGCAGGAGTAAAACCACTGTGGGAGAAATTGGAGTACGCAGGTAGAAGATTCATATAGGAAGCTGCTCATGGAGGCAGTTCCCGGATTTGTCTTTTATAGTGGGATGTTTATCAGGAGTTTGGCTGTATTTTTTTTTGGCTGCTGTGTCAGTAAAGTGGTACATTGTCGTTTTATGGGGTTTGTTAGCTTGTCTTTGATTTGTTAGTGGTTTTGTGTAATTTGGGGTGTATTGGTACGTCAGGGCCTTGTCAAATGCATGAGAACCAGGTTAGTGCAATGAGTGGGGAGTCATCAGAATGAGGCAACTTGAGACTAATTTGTGGAGCTAAAGGCCTCTGTAGGCTACTGGCAAGTTTGAGGCAGAGAACTGGTATATCTGAGGCTGAGGTGAGGGACTCTGAGAGACACAAATTGTTTGTCCTGTGTTAGAGTAGCTCTTTGGGGCATATCTACACTGGGTAATCATTTTTAAGTGAAACGCTAATTTAAACACAAATGCCAATTTATAAAATTAAAACAAGATGATTTTTGAGGAGCCCTTTGCAGTATATGCCCCTTTGTGAGCGTGAAAGTACCTGTTCTGAAATATTTTACATGCGTTCAAAGTGCATTGAATTGTTAGGAATGGATATGGATAGGAAGTGACTCCCTGTATGGACACTGAGAATTGTTTTTTCTCGATACTCATTAGGACTTTCTAACGTGTGTTGTAAATTTGGCTATTTCATATCCTGAATCCTAGCTACCCTGTATGAGCTGTCCAGTAGCATGCTTACTGCATATTGGAGACAAAGCTGGCTCTTTCTCTTTCAAACCAGAACAAGTTACTTCAGTGTTGCTGCTTGCAACGTGAGGACAGTCACTGCTAGAAGCACCATGCACGTCTTCCCCATCTAGCAACTTTCCTTCCAAGGGGTTTCCTGCCTGTTAACTTGTGAAATGGGATGGCAAGTCCTTTCTTCTAGGAAAAGAGGACCATTGAGAGATTCCTAGTTTTCTGATAGAGGTTATGCCTTAAAAAAGAGAGGTGAGAGTGCCCTTTTCTAGCTTCCTAGTTTGCTCAGCTGCACTAATGGGTGCAGCTACAGGGACAAGGTCCAGCAGCACTAAGAAAAGTAAAGTTGAATGAGAAGGCCTCAGAGCTGGCAGCTGGGACAGCTTTGGTCTCCCTGCCCCACAGCAAGGAAGGAGAAATGAGGACCTGGAATGGAGGGACACCTTGTGGAGATGCACGACAGAGCAAGGCTCTCAGCTCTCCTGAGCGCAGTTAGCGCTAACGTCGTGCTGTGGGATGGCAAAGGATGAGGTCACGTTATGTTTAATTGCAGGCACAAGACAAAGCAAAGTTAACAAGTATGTTTGCTAATACCTAATGTGGCTGCTGAGTGCTTTGTTGATTGCTGTACAGTGGAGATGATAGCAAAGGGGGTGCCTGTGCTGTCTCTTGTGTACTTTTGAGGTGTTCATTCTTGCATGTACAAGACACCTTTAGCTCTTGTCCTCCAGCAGAAGTGACGGGTGCACGGACCCAAACCATGGGGACGTGTCAGGATGTATTTGAGTAGCAATAATTCCATAATGCTACTTTTGAATGGGAATGGGGGACTGGAGGTCCTTACAATGGCTGTGCTGCTGCAATGCTGTGAGTACATGTCTGTCTCTGTGGCTCTGTCCCAGCTTTTCCTATCCTGCATGCTGCTCTTTGGAGACAAAGGCACCTCAGCAGGGTTTAAATTTAAAGTGACTTTCAGCTTAGAATCATAGAATAGTTTGGATTGGAAAGGACCTTAAGCTCATCCAATTCCAACCCCCTGCCATGGGCAGGGACACCTCCCACTAATCCATGCCACCCAAGGCTCTGTCCAGCCCGGCCTGTCTCACTTCCTGCTGGAATTGACAAAGTGCTGGTGCAGAACGTGTTGTTTCTTTTTAGTAGTGTCATTCCCGTTAATCTCTGAAAGGTGGGAATTACCTGAGAGCTTTAGGAAGGCTCTCGCATCATTTGAAAGATGAAAACGATGTCTGGTGTTTGTTGTTTAAGGGTATCACAGCTGGGGATTAGGATACAGCTCTCCTGGGTCTCAGTTTGAAGCCTCAGCCTTGCAACCATGGTTCATCTCTTCCTTCTGCCCTTTTTGGGTTCAGACAGGCTTCCATTCCCCAGACCCCATGTATCTGTTTTCTCCAGCTTTCCCTAATGTTAGACTTCACAATGTTCTGAGGCTCTTCTGATTGAGAAAAGTCAGTGGAGTTCTCTGGGATTGAAAATCTTTGACTGTTATTCTGCTGTAACCAGAAGTATACTTTTCTCTTTTCTTTTAAAGGGATATTAAAGCTGGAAATATTCTTCTAACAGAACCAGGTCAAGTGAAACTAGCTGATTTTGGGTCTGCGTCTATAGTCTCCCCTGCCAATTCTTTTGTGGGAACGCCTTACTGGTGAGTCAAGCCTTCAGTACTTCACTCCTTTACAAGACTGCCCTCCCATTTCCAGCCTTTCCCAACCTGAAAATCGTATCTGGCATCACAGCTTTATTAACCAAGCAGGTTTCTTGAAATCCCTGTGTCCAGCTCTTCAGGAAGCATGTTCTTCCTCAGGGCCCATGAGTAGAGGCTGTGCAGCACTTTGAAATGGCACCAGTTATTGTTTTAAGTGGTATGATGCCATTGGCTTAAAAATTACTGACATTTACCATAGGTAATGGAACTATGACGTGGAGAAAGGGAATCCTGTTAATCTGGCACACTGGATTTAGTTAGAATCCTAGAATCAGCTGGGTTGGGAAAGCCCTTTAAGCTCAAGTCCAACCGTTCCCCAGCACTGCCAAGGCCACCACTAACCCATGGCACTGAGGGCCTCATCTCCACGGTGTGTGAACACTTTCAGGGACAATGACTCCAGCATTGCCCTGGGCAGCCTCTTCCAATGCCTGAGCACCCTTTAGGGAAGGAATTGTTCCTCATCTCCAGTGTGAACCTCCCCTGTGCAGTTTGAGGCTGTTTCCTCTTGTCCTATTCCTTGTTACTTGGGAGAAGGGACTGATCCCACCTCACTACAACATCCGGTCAGGTAGCTGTAGAGAGCAATAATACTTGAATTCTGTGTGGAAGAAACTTGCTCAAGGGTCACTGGAGTTGCTTGGCATTCCTCACATAGTGGACCAGCATAGCTTTATGCTCCATTTATTTTGTGGCAGACGCCCTGGGCATTGATGGGAGGTCACCTATGGCCCGAGCTCTGAACAAGCCCATTTGGCAGGAAGCCTCCTTCATTGTTGAAGAATAAAAGTTAAGAGGTTGTACTTTTGCAGCCTGGGCCCTCTGCTTCCTCCCCCTATCCCCCCCGCCCTCCGTCCCATTATCCTGGACCACCATATTTCCCCACTGTTCCAGATTTCCCTGTTCCTTTCATAGCTACACTCACAGGCTGCATATATCTGCTGGAAAATTCTCCTGGTGTACCAGTGGAAAACCCACCATCTCTGGTGAGAGCACAAGTGATGCCTTTAGGACTCTCCCTGCCCTTGCTGTCTGCCTGCAGGTACAATGCCTTTGAAATTAGTGTGGATCTCCCGTGTGCCAGCATGTGCTATAACCCCAAGATGGTCAGGTTGGCCTCTTACTTTCCTTTCTTAAACTGCCTCTTGAAAGAGATGCTAGTGCAGGCAAGCCTTGTTCCATTTCATCCTGGCTTCACTCAGCTCCCTGCTGGCTCTTTAAGTTCTGCTGAAGGTGATGAAACCATCTCTTTTGAAGTTATGTGCTGGCACTCACAGTTTGCACCCCCTAACCCCCATGTTTTGCTCTGTGCTTGGCAGGATGGCGCCAGAGGTGATCCTTGCGATGGACGAGGGACAGTACGATGGAAAGGTGGATGTCTGGTCTCTTGGGATCACATGTATTGAGTTAGGTGAGTAAGTACTTGGCGAAGTTAATACTTGGATAATTCACTGTCTGAAGTATTGATTGGGAATCCTGAAAAAACTGAGGATTCTTATTCCTCATACTTTTGTTTTGGTTTTTCTTCATAAAGCCTGACTTGGAAGCACTGACAGTTGAGTTAAATCTTTTACTCACCAGCAAACCATGAGCAAGCCACTGCTGCTGTGCTTTAACGTTAATCTGGCGTGTTCAGTTATTCCTGGAATAACTAGAGGATTCTAGTCTTGTATGAGAGGAAGCTGTGCTTTGTGCTCTGTATTTTCCAAGCTGGATTTTGAGAAGGATGTTCCAGCTGTTGTGTCAAGGGCGCTGGTGTCCTAAGAAGTGTGTGTAACAAGGGGCCTACATTGATTTTTCAATTCCTTTTACTTCCACACGCTCTGAAACCAAAGATCTTCTATCTCAGCTGAAAGTTTATGACATGAATCAATGTGGACAGGTTCTTTACATGAGAAGAAAAGCAGTACAAAGGGCAAATGACAGACATCCACACAACCTGAAACAGATGCAGATGTGAATAGCAGGTATAGAAAGCGCACGTGTGCGTTTTCAGTTTGACTGTTGACATTGCATGTGCTGAGCAGATTATATTCAGAAACAGGTTTGATATGGATTATACTTACCTTAACAGCAGTACATCAAGAACTTATTGTGAGGGCAAACACACCAAAAATGTTAGTTATAAAGGTTTAAGCAGCAGAAATACGTGCAACAAAGAGGGGAAACATACAGAATGTTGACTCCAGTATGGAGACGTGATGGTGCAGATGAGTAGTAACTTCTAGTGCTGATTTATGTGCCAGCACTGGTGCCTTGCTGACAGTCTGTATTTTGAACTAAAGAATGTCAAAATCACAAGTTTGAAACCTCTGTTCTTCCACATGATGTTTACTTGTGTGTGTGTGTGTGTGTGTGTGGAGTTCAGGTGTGTTACAGCCTCTCAAGGAGTAAAATCACAGTAGTAGAACAGGTATTTCACTACCCTATGTAGGCACTGAGTCTTGATACCCAAAGTTCAGTGGAGCTTTTCTGTCAAGAACCTCAAAGCCATTTTAAATAGTTTGCTTTTTAGTATTATCCTTTAGAGAAGTATTAAACTTCTTCTTTTGGAAGAACCTTAAACTTTGCCTTTGCATGAGTCCAAATCTGAATATGGGATCAGGTAGCAGTGGGAGGAAATCTCTTCTTGAGCACCACTTAACTTTCTTTCAATGCTGATGTCTTCATTTCTTGTGTAGCCAAAAGTAGTGTTTAAAGAAAAGAAAATGCGGTGTTTTGTATGCATGCTGCAGGTCAAGGTCAAGTGGTTGCTCTGGCCTGACGTGACTTTAGAAGTCCTGGCATTGTTGGTTGATGGGCATGACTGACCTTAGATGGGGAAAACCAGCCTTTCTCTGCTTCTGTGTGAGATCTGCTGCAGCCCTGCAAGGTCGGGGGCTGGTAGGGATGTGTCCTCTCAGTGCACGGACTTAGGAAGAAGTTTAGTTAGGGGGAGTGGATGACACATCTGGCAAACTGCCCCACGTGAAGGTGATTCCCAGTGCCAAATGAAACAGGCACCCACTCTTACCCCTTAATTCAGATGCCACAGCAGCGTACCGGAGATCCAAAGGGATTAATACATACATTTTCTAGCCCTGGTGTGCTGTGTGTCTAAGCTCTGTTCTGGTCAGCTTCTGCTGAATTTACCGCAGCAGCTCAGGTGTGAAATGTTGTAGTTAAGGTAAAATTTACTGGAAACTTTTCCTTACAATTTGCATCCTGTTCTCTTTGGATTTCATCATCCCCTCTTCAGGTGAGTAGCAGCTTTCCTGGAGTGGTTGTCCTGGTCTAACCTAGAGTATTAAAGTAATTAGCTTAAATGTGATGACAACAGTAATGAGCTACTTCATTGATTTAGCAGTGATACCCTGCACATACTTCCATATCTTTCTCCCTTTCTTTCCAGACTGCCTTATCACACCTTTCTCTTCTCTTTCTAGCTGAAAGGAAGCCTCCACTTTTCAACATGAATGCAATGAGTGCCTTATATCATATAGCCCAGAACGATTCCCCTACGTTACAGTCAAATGAATGGTAAGAGAGCTATTACCAGATATTCTTTGTTTTACTTCCCTGAAAATGCTCTGTGACACTCTGCATGATTAAGGTCTGACAAGAAAAGTGTTTGTTGCAGGGTAGTGATTTGACTGTGTTCTCAGTAATGCTCCTGTGTAGGCAGGTTCAATTTTGACCTCCTGTCACTTTGGCTATGCTGCAATCTAAATGTGTGGAGGTGTCAATTATGGGGCTGTAGATGCTGTAGGAATTACAATCTTCTTGGATGCATTAAGCCAGCTGTAGCTCAGCATCAGCAAAGTTCCCAGCTGCACAAGATTCCTGACAGAATTGTTAGCATTGTAGTGCAGCTGAAATGTGGAGAGAAGTGAAGAGGGATGCAGATTATAGAGGTAATTAGATTTCTTTCTTTTTTTTCAGTGAGTGACTTCAAAAGTCATCAGAGCTCTGTGGCCAGTAAATGCTCCCCATGCTACAGGCTTGGTCCAGAATGGTACAAGAATGCTTTGCTATTGTGTGGGAGCAAAGGGCTTCCCCGATTCCTGTTCTCTGTGCCCAAGAGGGGAATGTAACTATGGAGTGATGCTTGGCAGAGTCTGCACGTGGCTTGAAGCAATAGCTCTTGACGAGGTGTGGAGTTCCCCCAGTTACACTGCTAGGCAGTGAAGCAGCATAATTAATTCATTGCTAATCATTTTCTCAAACCCACTCTGCTTCAGTTTCCTTATTTCATCATCTCTGTTTTGTCCATTCTTCGAGAGTCAAACAACTTGGTTTCACATCAGCACCCATGTTCTGTGCAGAATCTGCAATGCAGAGTAGAGGCAACTTGTGAATACAATGTGAGAATCGTACTCTTGATTGCAAGCAGTTTGGTTAGAGTCGCCTGTTTGCTCTCTGTGGCTTTGAGAGCACAGGGAATAAGCAAGGTGCCTTTTATGCTCCTTCAGAGTTCAGTGGCACGTAGATCATCAGTTGTCTTTCCAACTGGGATACTACCTCATATATAGTTTAAAGTTAAACTAGGCATTGTAGCAAGGTGCTGTAGTGAGTCAGGGTTACAAGCAGTGGGAAGCTTCTCGAGAATAGAGCGCTAACATAACAAGAGTGTTTCTGGAGTTACCAACAGCTTCAGTGCCATCTATTTTTAAGAAGTCAAAGCCCAGTTGAAACCAGTGACTGATACATGCAGTTCCTGCTTGCTTTTCAGTTTGTGGTTGGGGGTAATTGGGCATCCATGGTTGTTTCAACAGTCTTTAACTGTTGAAAGAGCTGATGGCATCGACTTACTTGGAGTTTAGAGAAGTTGATTTCTCTGCCCTAGAACTTAAGAACAAATCAGTCCAGGTTTTTCTTGTGCTTTGCACTGATAAGTTTGTGTCTGTTCCAGCTCCTGAGCTGCTCTTTCCTTTAGAACTTTTGTTTCCTTTATATTTTTTGTTTCTTTTTGATTTACAGGTCAGACTCCTTTAGGGGATTTGTTGATTACTGCTTACAGAAAATACCTCAGGAAAGGCCATCATCCACAGATCTTTTACGGGTAACTTTTCACATCTTTTCCAGAAAGTTAGAAACAAAATCTCTTTGTCTGCCAAAACAGTTGTAGAGATGGGGAACAAAAACTTATCCTTTCCAAAAGAAAGATGGTTTGGTTTGCTTTCAGTTAAATCAGGAGAGTTTTGGGGTCTTCTAAAGTGTATTTTGGGCTGAAGTAACTTTGTTTCCTGACTTTACCTGTTAGGGCAGTCACAATTGTCTTTATAATGTCATGCTTGAGGCAAACTACTGGGGAAGAGTAGAGGTAGGTTATGTAGTAGAACAGAGACACCCTGAGTGAGGAGTTACTGGGGGTAGCAGCCCAACACACTGCTCCTGTTACACCCTAGAGATCTGCAGAGGTGATACCTGTGTTAGAGAGCTTGCAAGCCTCATGGGATACTAGTGTAACGGGGTTTTAGCTGAAGGAAGGGCCTGTCAGCATGAGGGGATAGAAAGATTTAATCTTGATTCTTATTTTTGAATGTGTTTTCTTCCAATTCAATCCTGTACATACTTCACCTGAAGGTATTATCAAGGACAAGCAGGTCCAGAGCTGTTAGTTCAATCTGTACTGCAGAAGTGAATTCCAACCATAGTTTTCTGTGAAGGCAGGATTGAGGAGCGTGTTTCCTCCTGCTTTGATGAAGGTTTGAGCAGCCTCTGCTACACTGAGCTGTCAGTAGGATGCCCTGAGTTGTGACTGTGCTGCACTATGTGGTCTCTGGAAAAGCAGACAGAAATAAGGGATGAAATTGCAGGTGACCCCATTTGCAGGGCAGAGGGAGTGAGGAAACTAACTTGGTGCAGCCTGTGTGAAAGGCAGGACCCTTTCGGAGCAGTTGCACACTTCTGTGTACAGTAACGTAACTACTAACTTGCTAATGCTCCTTTGTGTTGATTCTTCGACCCTGCTTCCCTTCTGCAGTAAGGAAGAATGTTGCTTTTCTCTTGTGTAACAGGCAGTACTTGCTACCAAGCTCATATGTAATTAAGCATTATTATAATTACATTATATGTGTGATATACTACAGGCTTTCTGTGTGGAAGTGATAGAAAACCTAAAAAGGCCTTTTAACTGCTACTCAAAATCTAGACTTAACCAGGCTTCACAAGATGCCCGGGCAATAGCAGCTCTTCTGCTGAGCTGGTGGTACTTGGAGCACTACATTCCGCCTGAGCAGAGGATTGAGCTCTTAATAAGGATTTACAGATAGTGGCTGATTATTTGAAGGAATGTGGGTACTAGAGATGGGAAGAGACAGGATGAGTGAAGTTCATCTCCTGGCAATGCAGGATTGTGCGGTGTGGGGTGCTCTGAACTGTCTTTTGGGGGCTTTTTATAGGGTTCTTTTTTGGCAGACGCAGGTGATGTTCAGGAAGGCTGTCTCGGCCCTTTTCTCTAGTAATGGTGATGTGAGCATGATGATTTCTTCATTCATGCCTTTTGAATTTGTATCTTTTCATGATTCTCAGTTCAGCCTTTGGTTTTGCTCTCATCTTGTAAATCATTCATTTGGGCTCTTCTGAGCCACGTTTTGGTTTAGTGGAGGGTTTTGTCTATGGTTTCTCTGACTGCTTGGGTGTTTCTGGTGCTACTATGCAGATAGTGAAATGTCACTCCAGGTATGATATGGGAGCTGGGACAGGCTGGCTCTGTTCTGTGGTGTTACAGGAGGAGGTTCTGATGCTGTGTTCCTTCAATTGCTGTCTGGTGCCCAACTCCTGACTGATTTATTGGTTACTGCCAACTATAGATCCCTCCTCATATTATTACTTACCAAACATACCCTGCATCTGTCTTTTTGCGTTGTGTGCTTCCAGGCATCACACTCTTCAAGCTTCTTTCTGGTCATGTAGCATTATATTTCCATCTGTGTTTCTGGTCTCCATTTTCCAATGATTTTTTTTTGTCCTAGATGCATATGAGCAATTCCTCTTGGTTCATTAACATCCTGTAACACGCTTGCTTCTGTTCTCTTTCGTATATCGTATTTAACTGTTAAAAGTAGCACTAACAGTTTAGGCCTGGGTTAACATCTTCCCCTAATCAAACCACCATAACCAAAAGTTGTTTATATCCCATTAATAGGTTCTATACTGAACCAAATTAATTAGAACGTGGATTGACAATAACTGTGTGGTTTTGGAAAGTGCCTTGTACAGGTTCATAATAGCCAAGAGCATGTAGGAGGGGGACCTGTGCTGGGACTGCCAAAGCTTTGTCAGTGGACCAAGAGCAAGTTCCAGTTAAGGTCATTTGGTTTCAGTCTAGCTGAGAATCAGAGAATCATAGAATGGCTTGGGCTGGAAAGGACCTTAAGATCATCCAGTTCCAGCCCCCTGCCATAAAGTATAGGAACTGCTTATAACTCCAAGCATTTTGCGTTCGGGAAATTCAGGAGCTGCCTTCCGTGAGAAGATGGGGACGTGTGAAATCCTGTCCAGCCCCTTTTCCATCAGACTTTAAGTATTTCCTTTCTTCAAAATGGATGAGTGGCCCTGCTATTCCTCTGCTTGCTGCATGGCATGCTGCTGTTCCACACCAGCTAAACAGGAATCAGAGTTGCCTTAAACACTGGAGCAGAGGAATTGCTGCTTCCATCGGGCATTTCGCTTCATTTCCACGGGAGGTTAGATTGCTGCTCAGTGCCTACCTGACAGCCTTTTCATGCCAATTTCTGTTCTAAGGCTACCATTCAGCTTTTGTTTTATGGCTTCTCTTGTTGCTCTTTCAGCTCAGTAAAATGCATTTTCATGGATGTTTCTGAGGCTCTTGAGGAGAGAACTCGAAGCCCTGCGCTCTTTGCTGAGCAGCTAGCTGTGCACTCCCTTCTGTCCTTGCTTTAAGCCTGGACCACAGGGAATATTTAACGCTCAGGCCTTCACTCTCCAGGTAAAGGCTGATAAACGAGCACATTTGTACTCTCTCTCCAGCTCCTGGTGTATTTCTTGTCCTGTGATGCAGTTGTGCTGTGACACAGCGCCAGCGTTTTGTTCGCTGGTTCTGTTTGCAACACCCTGACAATCCTCTGACCAGCTAATAGGTTTCTGTTGTGGCTTTCAGGAATGATTCATTCCTGTGGATTGGCAGCCTCTCTGCTCTCTAGGAACAGTGTGAGTTCACTGAAGGATATGATTTCATGAGTACCTCAGATTGGAGCCTGTACAAACAGTTGGGGCCGAGATCTTAAGTCATATATATTCAGTCTTTTTAGTTGGTTTTAGGTTTTCAGAACAGTAGCCAAGATGTTCCCTCCTGCAGTAGCTCTCCCTAAAGCTTCTTAGATGAGAAGATTCATGATGGTTTTGTCCTCTGAAGGCTTTTCACTTGCATGCAGTAAATGGGGATAAAGCAAATTTTGGGGGGCCACCTTTTCTTAAAGGGAGCTGAATTTTAAGTGGTGTGTTTGAAAATTAATCCCATTTCAATTCCCTGTCCTGGATGGAAATAGTCAGATGGCTGCAGTGAGATTAAAATGCAGTTGACATTTAAAAATCACAACCAAAAACTCTCACTGATGTTTTTCACTTTTAAAATCAAAAGTAATTATAAAACTTGCACAAAACGCTTGGTTTGCCTCCTGTTTTTCTCAGCTTGCATAACCTTCCCAAGAGATTTGTATGAGTCATTCAGCCAACATAGAATCACAGACTGGTTTGGGTTGGAAAGGACCTGAAGATCATCCAGTTTCAACCTCCTGCCATGCGCAGGGACACCTCACACTAGACCATGCCACCCAAGGCTCTGTGCAGCCTGGCCTTGAACACTGCCAGGGATGGAGCATTCACCAGGTTCCATGTGGTTCTTTCTAATACTTGAGTAGTGCTTGAATACGAAGCAAATCCTCTTTCCAGTTAAATGAGTATTTAGACTGTTAAAGAATATGCATAACCAAGTAGACACTGGACATATAGGATGGATTTAAGTACAGGGTCGTTGATTCAAATGCATTACTGCTTTCTAAGTATTATCTATAGTGTGATAAACCTGAATACCTTTTTCTAATCATAAATAAGCTGCAGATTGTTGCTCTTTACAGAGACATAAACTGTGGTTTATGTGCATTGAGGAGCAGAAATGATTCTTTTTGCTTCTGTGTGAAATGATGTTTAGAACTTTGAGCTACGATTCAAACATCAACACCACCACTACTAGCAAAAAGAAATGTCTGTCCCCATTAGCAAACACTCTGAATTCATTTAAAAGCAAGAAATAAGCCTGTGCCATGATACTTTCCATGTTTACTTACAAATCATTGCGAGATCATCAGCTCATCCCTTTAGCGGCTTTGTACTCCAGACTGCTGGTGTAAGGTGGGCTGTGTTCATGGAGCGGTTACTCCAGCGGCTCTTGGGTGTATCAGCTCATCAGCTCCTCAACTCGAGGGGTGACCACACGCTGAGGGTAGAAATGCTTTTCCCTGTCCTATGAGACCATGGGCGCACAGAAGAGCTGTGAGGCCAAGTAGGGGGACGTGACCCTCCTGAGGTGTTCTCTGCACATGGGGTCCAGCTACTGAGGCTCTCTAACAAAGGCCATTGGAGCATTTACAGAGTAGAGAACAGTTTTTTTCTCCCATTTCTCTATTTCATTGTTAATGTCTCCAGAAATGTGCAGAAGACATTTATGCCTTAAGGCTGGCTCACATGGTGTGCACCAGGCATCATACCCCACTCTAGTGACACCATGTAGAAGATTGGCAAGTGTATCCTTGGGCTGCCTAATCAAGTCAGAGGTTAAATGGGAAAGCTGTGAGGCTTTCATACTCTGTTGCTGGTTGTATAGTGCAGGAGAAAGTGTCTGACAGGGAACAGCTTTTTATTGTGCGGTTTAGTTCCATTGAAGAATTTATTGTTAAGCCTGCACCTAAAACCTGGGCTTAAAGTACATGATTAGCAGTTCCATCCTTAGTACTTCCTCAACAGGATGTACTAGAAGTCAGGTGGAAACCTGACTTTATTTTAACTCTGCCTACAAATTATACTTCAAGTTATATATATAACTAAACCTTGTAGCCTTCTTACTGGTTTTATATATGAATTGGGATAGATAGATGTAGGATAAATCTCTGCATGTAGCTTAGGCAGGTAGACTTGCATACTTAAGATTGATCCTTCTTTGTCCTTCATGTGTTCTGTTCCTTCTGAAGTCCTTAGTAAGGTTTGAAGCAGCACCATCTTGTGCCTGGTATCATAACATCATAGAATGGTTTGAGTTGGAAAGGACCTTAAAGCTCATCCGATTCCAACCCCTGCCATGGACAGGGACACCTTCCACTGGAGCAGGGTGCTCCAAGCCCCATCCAACCTGGCCTTGAGCACTGCCAGGGATGGGGCAGCCACAGCT
>JANRGW010003844.1:0-17408 GCA_024733675.1 Psilopsiagon aymara | reverse complement strand
TGTGTGAATGTATTTGTATATGTATGTATATGTATGACTGTGTGTATATGCATGTTTTTAAGTATGTATACATATGATTGTATGCATATGTATGCATGCGCCTATAGGTGCATGTATGTACATGTGTATATGTGTGTATATGTACATGTGTACATATATGTATGTACATGTATATGTATTTGTGTGCATGCATATGTACTTGTGTACATATGTATATGTGTGTATGCCTATGTAAGTGTGTATGTATTTGTATAGGTATGTATATGTGTGAGTGTATGCATATGCATATTTATGTATGTATATGTATGATTGTATGCACATGTATGAGTACTTATATGTACATGCATGCACATGTGTATATGTGTATGTGTATATAGGTGTGTATGCATGCGTACTTGTCTATACATGTGAATGCATATGTACTTGTGTATACATACATGTGTATGCATATGTACTTGTGTATACACACATGCTGCATATGTACACGCATGTGCGCGGTGCGGCGGTGGGGCCGCTCCGTGCGCGCTGTCCCAGCGGGGCTGTTGGTGCCGCAGAGGGCGGGTGGGAAGCAGGCGAGCACCCCGGCCGATAACTACTACCTGGCTCGGAGGAGGACGCTGCAGGTGGTGGTCAGCTCCCTGCTCACCGAGGCCGGCTTCGAGAGCGCTGAGAAGGCGGCGGTGGAGACGCTGACGGAGATGCTGCAGAGCTGTGAGTGCCCGGAGCCCCCCCCGAGGCTCCTCCTTTCTCCGGTGTCCCACTGCCTCCTCATACTTCCATGCTTTGGGGCATTTTTCCCCCGGTTCTTATTACCTGGTGGAATAACTCACCTGTGTGCTGGGCTGCATCCTCAGCGCGTGAGCGGCAGGTTCAGCCTGGAGAAGAGAAGGCTCCCGGGAGACCTTAGAGCAGCTCCAGTGCCTGAAGGAGCTCCAGGAAACATGGAGAGGGGCTTTGAACAAGGGATGTAGGGACAGGCCAAGGGGAATGGCTTTAACTGCCAGAGTGGAGACTGAGATGAGCTCTTAGGCAGAAGCTCTTTCCGTTGAGGGTGCTGAGGCGCTGGCACAGGGTGCCCAGAGGTGTTCACGCTTTGATTTTGTATGCTGTACTTTTAACTCCTGTAAGATACTGCATTCTCGGAGCTATTCTTCATTCCTTGCTAAATTTGCTGAAGATTCACTTCTCTGAAGCTATGAGCATATGCTCAGTGCCTGACTCAAAGCTCTGGTGGGGTTTGTTGGGCTTTTCTCCCCCCAGATATCTCTGAAATGGGAAGGAGCGCCAAGTCCTACTGTGAACACACAGCCCGGACACAGCCCACACTCTCTGATATCGTGGTTACTCTGGTGGAAATGGGTGAGTGGTTGATGGGACCCCTTGATTCCATAGCTGTGTTGGTAGGAAGCTCTGTTCCCCCCATTCTGGTGTTTGTGGGCTCCATATAACTGGATGCAGTGTGAATATAGAGTGCATCATCTGCTTTCTCATGTAATTTTGGAGCCCTTGTAAATAAACGTGGTGAAGCTCAAGACGGGTGATTTGGGGCAGGATAAGCTCTTGGTGTGATTTCTGTTTCCTCTTTTATATTCTAGGGTTCAATGTTGAAACGCTTCCTGCATATGCCAAGCGCTCCCAGAGGATGGTCATCACTGCCCGTATGTGGGAAACCCCTTCTCTTCTTATGCAGGGAACTGGAAAGAATTTGGCATTTCCCTCTGTTGGTGTCCAGAGAGCTCCAGCTTTTCTGGTGGAGGATGCAGGCAGTGCTCCTGGAAGTGCTGATTGGTTTGGAGGTGGAGGGAGGGAGCTTCAGCTGAGTCAGTGCCTTTGCTTTAGTGTTCTCAGTGCACATGAGAATCCTCAGGGTGGTTTTGTTCTCCTTGTGTAGCAGAGGGGTTAAGTAACCCATGTTCCCTTCTGGAATGAGAACATAATGGGAAATTACTGCTTGTGGGATGTGCTATAGGGGGGTCACAGCTCACTGTGGGCTGGCACTTTATGCCTCACTCTTGGCAGAGTGAAGCTGCTGATCTCTGCGTGTGTGTTTTGCTGCAGCTCCTGTGACAAACCAGCCCGTGACTCCCAAAGCCCTGACAGCCGGGCAGAACAAGCCACATCCATCCCACATTCCCAGCCATTTCCCGGAGTTTCCAGATCCTCACACTTACATCAAGACACCAGTGAGTGAAAACAAAGATTTTGGTGCCATTTGGGGCCTGTTTGAAGTCAGTGACAGCACTTGCTGCAGGTTTCTGGCCGATTGACATCTGCAGCTCGCTGGAAATGCATGCACACTGATGGTCAGTGCTGGTGGTGAGCTTTGGCTCTCTGATGGTGTTCTTTACCTTTCCCTCCCTGCACAGACATACCGGGAGCCTGTGTCTGATTATCAGGTCCTGCGGGAGAAGGCAGCATCGCAGCGGCGCGATGTGGAGAGAGCCCTGACCCGCTTCATGGCTAAGACGGGAGAAACACAGAGTCTCTTCAAAGATGATGTCAGTACATTCCCCTGTGAGTACCTGTAAATGACAGCATAACTCCCTTAAAGTTAGGAGGTGAGTGCTGAGGGTTCCTGTTGTGTTTGCCCTTCCAAGGCACTGGAAGGTTGGGAAATGAGGAATTCTCTATTTAAAATGGGGATGCAAAAGAGAATCAAAGGCAAGTGGTAGGCTTCCACCCTCACCAAAGGCTCGTTTTCTTCTTGTGGCTAATAGGTGCTAATTTCAAAGCTCATCCCAATCCTCCCTCTGCCCCTCTGTAATTTCTGGACAAGTGATTTCTTCTCTCTCCCATTCTTGTGGTAGGCAATGGGGGTTTTCCTGTGTCTCTGTCTATGAAGCAGTGATGAGAACTCCCACTTTCCCAGGCTCACTGATGGCACAGATGCCAAAGTTATCTTAAGGGGGACTAAGCGATGCTCATGATGTGGAGGTCAGGAAGGACTTTTTAGGTTGTTATAATGCTGTGTCCTTGGCTGGAATCATAGAGGGACCTCAGAAAATAGAAAATTAGAGGCTGCCATCTCTTAGGGGCAGGGATATTTCATCCCTGATCCTTGGGAGCAGTGGGAAAAGAGCGTGTCTGTGTTTAAAACCAGAACCAGTGACAATGTTTGGTCTAAGTAACTGGTTGCCTTTGTGCTTCATGATGTCTGTGTGGAGGAGTCTTCTCCCAGCTTGCTGACTGTGTCTTTTTCCCTCACCCTAGTGATTGCTGCCAGGCCTTTCACTGTCCCCTACCTGACAGCTCTTCTCCCCTCTGAGCTGGAGATGCAGCAAATGGAAGAAACGGATTCATCTGAGCAAGACGACCAGACAGACACTGAGAACCTGCCCCTGCACATGAGCACGGTACGCTCAGCAGGAGAGGTCGAGGTCGCTGGGGCCTGACTTTCTTCAGCTTATGAAGCCTGGTTCTTTGCCTTTCTTCCTTGCAGCTGGGCAGAGTGGGTGGAAATAGGCAGCGTGGGCTGTGCTTTACCAGGTGTAAATGGCTAAACACTGTCATGGTTCTTTAACTTCCTGCAGGGTGCAATGCAAAATGAGCTTGGATCATGACCTTTCAGTACAACCTTGGTTTCAGTGTGATCGTCCCACACTGTTCCTGACGAGGGTGGTTCTTGTGGTGGAAATCTGGAGTCCTCACCTTTACTGCAGCTCCATGTGCTGCTGTTTGTCTTGGCTGTTGCTGTTGCTGATCTGTTTTGCCCGTAGGTGATATGGTTTGAACTTCTAAGTCTTGTTTAACCTAACTTTGGTTGTTTACACATATATTGGCAGGATGATGCAGGACCTGAGAAGGAGAACACTTCCGTGTTACAGCAGAACACCTCCCTGTCAGGCAGCCGGAACGGGGAAGAAAACATGATTGACAATCCCTACCTCCGGCCAGTGAAGAAGCCCAAGATCCGCAGAAAGAAGTGAGGTGTGTGGCCAGTTGGCTGCTCAGAGGAAGAGAAACCCAGAGGGGATTTCACCTGCACAGCAGTGGGTGAGAGGCATGGAGCAAGACAGGAGAGGCAGAAGCAGAATGAGCAATCTCTGCGTAGTGAACCGCACTCTCATCCTGGTCTGCAATGCTCCCTCTTCTCCCTCTGCTCTCCTGCTGACTTGGAATAGTCAATTGCCATAAAAGCATTGAAGGCCACTGGGTTCCAGATGGGAATTGTCTGGTTTACTTTGGTTTGTTCTCACTGTCGTAGGATTTACTCTCTGAAGAGATGGGGGACGTGGAAGGTTCTTGCTGCTCAGTGCTTCCCAGCGGGCTCTGCAGGATATGAAGGCATCATTTATTTGTGGCTAGCTGGCAGGCTAGGGAAGAACCAGCAACCAGCCCTGCCTGGCCCTGTAATCTACGGAGTGTGTATTAAGAGAGACAGAAAAATCCCAGGGAGGTTTCTTTCTTTGGATTCTTGGCAGGTAAAAGTAAACAGACTTTTCCTTTATAAACTAAAGGTGGCTGATGCGTTGGTAAGGGAGTGTACAGGGTGAGCATGGCATTTTATTCCCACTTTTCTGTCTGCAGCTGCACTTCTAACTTCAAAGTGCTTAAGTGTGGTGTTTACCCTGTTCTGCTTTGAGGTTATTTTCCAGAAGTGTGAATGGCAGGATCCAACAGCTGCTTCAGGCTGTTTTTCAGTTCTATTGTTAGTTTCAACGCAGCACAACTCCTTGGAGAGTTCCTGCCTCCACCAGTTGGTTTGAAAGATGCTGTGCTAACAAACTTGGAATATGGAATAAAGCTGTATGGATAAAGCAGTCCACAAGGCCATCCTATTGATTGCACTTATTTTGTCCCAAACACAAGCTTTTATCAGTAGAAGTTGCTCTTTTTTTCCCCTCTTTATTTCCCTGGAGCGGAAGACTTAATTTCAGCAGTGAAAGTAACTGGTGATGGGAATATTGTAATTGTTGGTTCCTTCTGGAGGGCTTTGCTTTCATTTTCCTCAACCTTTTCTTAGGCAAAATCTAAGTTAAATTCCTTTGACAAAAGACTCCTATAGTTTGGTCCAGTCTCTGGAGCATCACTTCTGGATGAGGACATGTTGCAGGGAGAGAGGCAGCAAAGGCTTCCAGGCAGCTCGTGGTTTCCTAGAGGAGTAGCTGAGTGCAAGAAGCCTCTTGCAGTCCCCAGGGAGATCAGGTTTCGGTGTGTACATGTTAAGGCATCCTCCCAAGCCTCCTTCTTCCCCATCACCCATGGAGGAGGGAGATAAAAAGGAGCGATGCTTTCAGTGAGAAACAGTCTGGACTGGGATCTCTAGCAAAAGAAGCCCTGCATGTGCCATTGTCACTTCTGCGGTGCCTTGGTTGTACAGAGATGTTGTGTATGTTTGTATATATAAAAATGTTTATCTTTTTTTACTTGGATTAAGCATTTTTGGTAATGAGAAAGCCCCTCTCTGGGGAGGGGGAAAAGTGTAGAATGAAAGCTGTGATTTCTATGTTCATAATAAAAGAGACTTTATCTCCTACAAGCAAAACGGGCTGAGTACTTGAAGTTTTAGGAGTGGAAAAGCATCTGAATGGCATAAACCCCAGGTCTAAGACAGTGCAGTCTCCAGTGAATCATACCCCTTCCTGCAGGAGATGGCAGCTGCACCTCAGCAAGTAAATCCCTTTGTGGCAGCTGCTGCCACAAAGCAATCTCTGTGGTTGTGAAGGGGCCAACGTGCCTGGAAAGGACAAGCAGCTGTCACAGGGCAGATGTGAGAGCGCTTGAACACCAAAAGTGGGCAATTGGAAGAATGCATTTTGGTTTTATAGCTGAAACTGGGCTATGGGGAAAATTTGCTACAGAAACACATCAACAGACCCAAAACATCTGAAAGCCTGCGTCGTGACTGGGAGTTGTAATGAGAATGAATGTTGGCTGCTCTGAGCTTTCCCCTGAGGTTGAATCAAGCCTGTGATCACACAGACTGAGTCTGCGAGTGGAGCTTTGTAAACGTTTATAGCAATCCCTGGGGTCTGAGTTGTACATTACAGAAACAACTGATGATGAACGCCAGGACCTTTCTGTTTCAGGCTAAATTTAGCTTAATTAGCAGCATGTTGCTTGAGAACATCTTCTTCATGTCAAGAGGGAAAAAGCTGCTAATGCAAAAGCACGTCAGACAGGGGCTGACCCATCCCATCCTGTTGCCCTCAGATGAGTGTTACTTAGTGGAGCTGCTGGCTGTGCACAGAGCCTGAATGAACCTGTGGCAGCACCAGGTAAGCACAAATAGTGACAAGAAACCTCTCTTTCTGCAATGCCTTTATTTGGAGAGGCTGCGTAATGCAGATGGGCGTCTTCAGGAGCAGATGGGAAGCAAAGGTGAGGCCTGAGGTGCCCCTCTGGAAGGGGGGGACATGGCAGCAGCTGTGGCTCCTCAGCTGAAGTATAAACTCAGGTAGGCCACTCGGTTCCGGTGTCTCCTGAATTCTCTGTCTATGGTTATCTAAAAGACAACTATTAGCTATTGGCAATGCCAAGTGCTTCCGAACAGCACAGGAAGGTGTGAGATGGTGTCGAGAACTTCAAACCTGTGTTTCAAATGGGAAAGGTTTTGTTTTAAGCAGAGCTACGTGGATAAATCTGTGCTCTGGTTTCCTCTCTTTGTGGATGGAAACTTCCAGATCAAATGTCTTAACAGAAGGGGTTTATTTTGGAGGACAGTAATTGTTTTAGCAAACCAGCATTTTCAGATACGAAATCACTTTATATCTTGTGCCCCAGGCTCATAGAGCCATGTACCCAGAAGCCCAGTGAGGAAACAATGCCAAAACACAGTGCAAACACAATGTAGCCATACAATTTTCTGTCAGGAGCATTAAGCAAGGGATAACATCCATTTATCCCTGTCCTTACCTTTTGTACCTCCATTTTTAGCATCCTTCTCGGTGGCATCGGCACTAAAGACCAGTCTGGGGAGCCAAACTTCATCGGCCAAGTGATTCTTTTGTGCAATTGCTTGTCTGCTTCGTAAGTTCCAGGTCTAAAGGAAACAGGCACAAAGTAGCTTGTTTCTGGAGCTGGAATGTGATGGTTGCAATACCAGAAGTTACCTGCTCTACCTTGATCCGTGGGAAAAATGCGTGTCGTGGTATTCCAAGTCATGCAGGAGACTAAAGGCTAAAGCAAGGAAGCTTTCTGAAGTTAAAAAGAGCATTTCTGGGACCTCAGGAACCCATCTCCCATTCGTGTGTTAGTATTTCTCTCTGCTTATTATGCAAAACATAAGAAAATGAGTTCCTTTACCCAGGGAATAATTCTCTGTCTGAAGGCTTATGTGGAAATCGTGGTGTCTTAGTGGAGAAGGGAGCATAGGCAGGTTGGCATTCCCTCTCTTTCTTCCAGAATGGCTGGTACTTTGCTGGGCTGGGAGTCACAGTCTGCAAGAGAGAAGATTTCTATAGGGAAGACTTTGTTCTGCAAATCATTCCTATATGCTGTGAGCAGCAGCCTGGGTATCACAGAGCTGCTGTTCAGTGCATGCTGATGGCATAAACCCCCTAGAATAGGTCAATTCTATACTCCCTATCCTTACCCACTGTGTCCTATGATGTCTTTCCTAATAAGTGGTTACTTTAGAGAAGCTGGACCAGAAGACAAGTGTTTGTTCAGGCAGGAGAGCTGATTTTGCCTCAGTATGTCCACTTACATGTGTGTGTATGCGATACAAAGGGATGTGCTCACACAAATGCGTATGTGGATGTTGCTAGAGCTCAGATATTCAATGATCAGTCCCTAGGCTCAACACCTACCACTACACTATGTGTAAGGAGATGTGTAGCCACTGTATATAGGAAGTTGGAGGCAGTCCCAGCAAATGGGATCAAACCTGATCTCTATGTTGGGGGCAGCCTCTTGCAAAGCTGCTGCTCTGCCACTTTGCCCCGTGCCTTTCTTACCTGCAGCTGTACTTGGAAACGCTGGGCTGTCCTTGCTCCTATCACATAGCCTCTGTTGCTCAGAGGTTTGTTTTCCAAGGAGTACCTGAAGCTGCTTCTCTGCAATCCAAAAGCACGAGTGTCTCACTGACACCATTTGCATTAGGGGAAGGGCAGAAGGACATTAGCAGACGTGATTCCTATTGATTCTTCTCCTTGCCGTGGTCTTAGTGCTCCTGTACAAGGTGATTTCCAGGAAGGAAAAGCTCCAAGCAGGATAACTGAGCTTACCTCTTGGCTCAGGTAGCAGCCTGGCCCAAGCGAAGGCTGTCTCCTGATGGACTTCAGCTGCATTCCCAGCCTGTCTGGGGCATCGTGCAGAGGGAACATTTTCCTCTCTTGGCATGTTCCAAATGAGATCAGCTTCTGCACATCTGTGAGACGAGGAGGTAAAGCCATGTGGAGGTGATCACTCGCTGGGTTTTTCCCTTCTTAAGTCGCTGAGGCTGAGCACCCCTTTGTCTTCCACAGAGGAATTTCCCCTGACGCTGGCTGTTTGTACGCCCTTTGGGTGCCTGTTCCCTCCTGCCACAAAGGCTTCCTTAGATCCCAGCCTGAGCAAAGAGTAGCTTAGCAGCCTGCTTGTGGGAAAGCCCAATGCCACCGGGGCAGAAGGAGCCTGCAGGGCTCACCTCTCCGTTCCCCCCCTGCTGCCATGCTGCCAGGCTCAGGGTATGTGTGTACTCTCCAGTTGCTATAGACACGGAGCAGGGAGTGCTGGAGGGAATGCTGGTGATGGCAGCGCCTGAAGGATGCAGGGAAAAGAGGATTGAAGATGCCCCTGTGGTTGTGCTCTGACGACTCCTCTGAGGAGGTCTCAAGGGAAGCAGTCAGGACCCTTCTCTGTGATCATTGTGACACAGCCCCATCTTTGCCTGCTCTCTTTATCCCTTGCTCTCATGGGAGGGCACCAAGAATCCCCTGGGAAATGCCATCCTGGAATTAGGGCCAGATGTGGATTCAGGCCCTTTCCTGAGTACAAGTGTGAGCATCATGGGAGAATCAGGGAGGACACAGGAACTGGGCTGAGGTGCTGCAGGTCCAGGAGTCCCTGTGACCTGAGCTGCCTTTTATCCTATAGGATATATATCCTATATTCTATAGGATCCTTTTCTCCTATAGGAGCTTGTTTTATTTTGCTGTTTGCACGATGCAATGTTCATGGAGTGGAATTCTGGGTCTGGAGTGGGTGATACAGGGGGGATGATGAAAGAGCTTTCCCATGGCACTGTGAGATGCGTTTGTTCACTGGCTCTCAGCAAACTCCCTAAACCTGAACCACCCAACCTTGTGTACACAAACCATTGCTTTAGAGAGGTGGTTTTGTTCTCCCTGCCCTTGCTGTGGAGAGCACAAATGCTGAGCTATCCACCACAAACGCATTCCAGGTTTAGGTCTTGGATGGAAGAGCTTTGGGATGTTACCAATGGAAACCCAGGGAGAGCTGTGCCTGGTTTGGGTCTGATGTTCCTCACTGCAGGCAGGCACTTTGCTACCACCATGGAGGCATTCTGCTGCCAGAATGGTCCTCCTTCACTAAGGTGTTCCTGGAAACTCCTTGGGAATTTCCTATGGGATTATACTCCAGATGTGTCTGCATGTACCTATATACATATAGCCTGGGAATAGCACGGAGAAGCTGTATTTGCTGGAGTAATCTAGGAGCAAGTATGGGCATTGCTATCTCCTACTTTAGATGTTCTTCCCCTTAACGGTGGACACTTTTCCAGCTCTGGAGCCTTTTTCTCCCATTTCTTTCCCAAACGGTTCATAAGAAGCTATTCAGGATTGTGGAATGTCTGAAGCTTGCTTGCTGAGAGCTTTTGTGGAGGAAAGGTTTGAAGGGAAAACAGAGGTAAAGCTCCTTCTGCCGGCTTCCTATTCTTTGCCTGTGGGGAGAGTCATTCCAGGAATTCAGTGAAGAAATCGGGTTAAAGGAAGAGGTTTCCCTGCACATGCAGCAGTTCAGTTCACCCTGAAAGCACTGCAGGAGGCAAATAAAAGCAGCTTTAATGTCGTTTTAACTCCGGAGAGCGTCTTCCTCCGGCTTTACCAGGCTCAGCGGCTGGGTTCTCTCAGCAATTACAACACCCATCGGTAGGTGTCAATGTTGCTCGCTTTTCCCGGTCGCTGGAATTCCTCCCTCGCAGCTTTCGGATGGCATTTCAAGAAGCAATGGACTTCCAGGCCACAAAGCTTCGCTGCTGCTCCTCTGTGTTCCATCGCAAATGCAGAACTGAGGTTCACAGCCCATTCGTGGCACTTCCCAATACAATGGAGCGCTTCATTCTGGCTGCAGGGAAACAACCAGGATAAAGGTTTGCTCAGTTCATCCCTCCAGAGCTGTGTAACCTCCAAAGGACACGAGTGGGTTAGGGTGAAAGAGGAGCTATTGAACAGCCATTTTACTGATAAGCTCAGGAATCACATCCCCTATAAAAGAGCATCCCAGTGCCTTGGCAAAGTGATGCTAAATCTATGCTTTTGGGCTATCGCAGATGTTTAACTCACTTCCCTCCATCTCTAACAAAGAATTTAGGCTACTTTCTCCTTCACCTTTCCTTACCAGCACAGTGAGTATTTACTACAGGGGAAAATGTGCTGGAATAGTCAGTTTATACCTAGAAACATTAATTTCCCTGGCTCTTACTTGTGTGCATGTAATGTGCTTCTTCAAGAGGCTTTGGATGAAGCATGCCTAAATTCTGTGTGGCCTTGGTGTAAGGCCCTTCTTAATCTGCTGGGAAAAGGGGATTTGGAACCACCTCTGTTGTGTGTATGGTCCCCAAACCTTTCTCAGTTGGGCCATGTGGAGCAAGCCTCGGTTTTCACACTGGCAGAACATGAGACAAAGCAGCCACAGCAGATGAGTCACTGCAGTGGTGAATGTCACATCCTGACTGCAGCTCAGCAGGTCCTAACCACTGTCTGTCTTGCCTCAGAGCTCAATATACTTGATAAGCATTTTATCATGAAGATCAGAGCAGTGTTATCTCCTCCCTCGTGGCAAACTACATCTGAATCCAGCCACCTCCTTCCTGGCCATAGTTAACAGCTTCAAACTCCTCCCCAGTGCTTGATCCTTCTGGGACTCAGCTCCTGCTCCAAGGCTTGGAAAAGGGAATGTGCTGCTGATGCCAGCACATGCCAGTGGCCTATACCTTTATGGGATAAACTGCCTAAACTGTGCTGTGTCAAATACTGAACCTTTGGGAGCAGCCAAAAGCAGGCAGAGCAAAATCAACGTCTCTCTTGTGTGTGAATGCCTGCAGCAAGCAGTAATCCTTCATCTTCACTTTGCTCGATGTGCCCTGATCAGGAAAGCCTCACTCAGTGGTGGGTTTATGTCCCACAAGGTCTTAGCTTTTACCTTGCCTTGTTGGCAAAGTGTTCCCTGCTTGACTTGGCTTCAAATCTAAGGGAGGAATAGCAAGGAATCACTGATGCTCCTTTGAGTTGTGCTGCTTCCAATGCCCAGTTTGGGAGGTGGCAGGAAATAACCTGCTCTTCCCCCGGTTCCTGTTTCAGACAGAGGGATGGTGGAGTTTCTTCCTGTCAGAAGCAGGGTGAAAGGTACCAGGAGTCTGCTCATCTTGGACCCGAAAGAATAACTGGGATCATCTTTACCTCAGCTTTCTTGTTCTGCACATCCTGAGGTTGGGAGTGTGACAGAGCATCAAGGAATGATGCCCACAGTGGCAGGGACCAAAGGTGTGACAGTCAAGCTCCACTTCCAGTCTGGTCTGTATGCACTTGCTGAACTCACTGCCACTGCACTCTGATGCCTGTAAATGGGGTAATGAAAATGGGTCTCTCCTGCCTCCAAGTCATGTATCCCTGTGTGCCCCCAGAGCTGGTGGTGCTGGTGGGGACAGGACCTGTGAACGAGGAGGTCGTTGATCCCAATCCCTTTCTGCTCATCTGAACACCTCCCTCGGTCCTGTTGCTGCTGCCAGGAGGAGCATCCCGTGGGAAGCCCGGCCGGAGCCAGCGCTGCTCCCCACAGCCTAACAGGGTCTATCCAGGAGCACAGGCGCCGCAGGAAACAGCTGATGTTTGGTTTTGCTTGGATTCACGGCAAGAAGTAAGGAGCTGCAGAGCTCCTCGGATCCCCTCCTCCAGCAGCAGGCCCCGGGCAGGCACTCTGCCCATGCAGGACAGCCGGGAGAGTCTTGGATCCCTTTGATTCCTATGCCACTGGTTCATCTGTTTAAAGGTCTCTAGTTTTAAGCCTGCTCTCCCCACTATTAACCATTAACTCCTTGGGACAAAGCCCGGGTCTGTTCTGCTTCACCCCATCCTCCTGTTGGCATTTGAGCTCCCTTTGCTCAGGGAGTGGAGCCGGAGCAGTGCCGATGCTCCGATCCCAGCCATTCCCTGCCTCCCCAGGGAAATGCTTGCCTTCTGCGTCTACATTCCCAGAAATACCATCTCTGACTCACCCTGGTTACGAAATGCAGCAGCCGTTTCCCCCGCTACTTCTCCTGAGCCTCATCACTTATTCACCTCTGGTCCCAGGTATGTTTTACAAGGGCTCGGAATGCTCTTTTATGAGGGATTTGATGCAGCAACTGCAAGCGCCCATTGCATATTCGTTCCTCTGAGCACATCTTTCATCTTCCTTATTCTGTTGGCACCAAACTGCTATAATTAGGCTCCGTAAACAAATCTCAAGCTTCTCTGATGTTGTGAAAGGCTCAGACTTGCTTTCTGACCACCCTGTTCCTCAAATAACCCTTGACTGTGCACTGCAGGCATCCTGCTGACGTCCCCTGGCGCTCGGGATGGAGGCAGGGAGCTCAGCCTCGGTGGTGGGGAGTGCGTTCTGTGCCCGGGAGCTCCTTCCACCTCCTCGGATCCAGCTGTTCATGCCAGGAATTCTGTCCCGGTCCGTGAACAAGTGGGAAGAGGCCCTGGAGAGGGGCCTGTGTGCGTGGGGGACAGGTTCACAGCCTGCCTGCCCCGATGCAGGTGTGTGCAGGTGGGCAAAGCAGGCTGCAGACAGGCTGGAGGGATGAGCAGGCACCCAGGTGTGCCTTTAGCTGAGGGAATACCACATGAAGAACCCTTTGGTGCGGCTGCTCTGGGGTTTTATGTTATATGGTGTTTTTATAGACATTGTACATGGGTTTTGTATAAACCCCATGAATTTAATAAATCCATTTAGAAATGGATTTGTTAAAGAATACAGTCCTCAAAAAGCCACACTGATGATGCCTAACCTGTTCCAAGCTATTCTTTACAGAAACACCAGCATCAAGCGCTAGATCTTGTACTTCTTGCAGTCAGGATTCAATCAGGCTGCTCCGTGCAACAGGTCCTGTTTCCCCCATCTGTCTCATCCCAACAATCCCCATTATCTGTGAGGAAAGCCCCGGATGCCTCAGATTGGGAGCTGAGCCTATTTGAGAGCACTGTGTGCTAACACAGAACCCCAGACCCGGTCATCACCATTAACCTCAAGCAGGGCACAGGACCTTCCTCTCCAGCTTGCCCTTGTTCCCCTGAGCCCTCCATAGGAGGCTCAGCCCCAGCCCAGCACCTCCGCTCATCTAATCCCTTCCTAAGCTCTCCCGCTGAGTCCACATCTGCCCCAGCCCCATTCCCAAGCTCCGCATCCTGAGCCATCTGCGCAGGAAGGAGGTAACCTCCCACGAAACCCTGACCAGGAGGGCGCTGAAGCAGCTGTTGCTGAGCCACTGCAGGCGGGGAGGAGCCGTTTCCACGCTGTAATCCAATGGGAAGAACGGACGGCTCTAAACGCATCCCAAAGGGGCCGCGCTCACCTCGCTGCCGTCTGCTACAACCGCGTGATAAAGGGGGTTGAAGGAATTCAATAGCGCGTTGGGCCCTGCGAGTTCGAGCAACCAAATCGGGCTCCAATCAAACATCAGTGCTGGAGCAGAGGCTTTAGATCCCCTTCGACCTCCACGGCCCAAAATAGCCCAGAGGGCGGCCTGGCCCCTGCTCAGCTTCCCTCAGCAGGGTGAGACGTGGCCTTAATTCACGGCACAGACGTGATCGTTGTGCCCGACCCTCCTCAGTCGCTGCCCTTGCTTGGAAAGGGGCCGTTGTGTTCCGAACTCTCGCCAGGATGGGGTTTTCCTCGAGCGCTTCTGCCCTTTCCCCATGCGAGGTTTTCATCCCTGGGGCAGCACAGGGAGCAAGAGCCTTCGCCAATACAGCCCCATTAGCGCCAAGGGGGGGTCAAGCCGTGCCTTAAATCCCTTTACGGTGCCATGGGAGGGAAGAGGGTGACCCTCTGCTCCCGCAGCAGCCCGGGACAAAGGGGGCTCTGTGGCCCCTTCCCGGTAATTCCCTCCCGGAGCCATAAGGAGGAGCCATAACCACCACGGATCCCCCTCCGGATCCCCCCACGGTGGGGCTGGGGTCTGCAATGGGGTCAGCGCTGGATGGAGCCTTGCTGCCAGCTGATGGTGCGCATCCAGGGCCGGAACAGCGAGGGTGTACACAGGGGGGGTGTACACAGGGGGGGTGTACACATGGGGGGTGTACACACATGGAGGGTGTACACATGGGGGATGTACACATGGAGGGTGTACACATGGAGGATGTACACACATGGGGGGTGTACACATGGGGGACATACACACTGTGCTGGTTTGGGTTGAAGGGGCCTCAAAGCTCCTCCATTTCCACCCCCCTGCCACCAGACCAGCTTGCTCCAAGCACTGGAGCACTGCTGTCAGCAGCATATGGGGGAGCCCGTGTGTGCTGGGGACTGCGGAGCACCTCACCGGGGTTACGCTGTGCACTCAACCGGGCAGGAGCTGTACCTGAGCGCAGAGCCCTGGAGCCGCTGCCTCCTGCCCTGTCCTGCCTGAATCCAGCCCCATTCTGTGCTGGCCACTGGCCCTCGGAGCGCATCAGCACACAGCCCTGCCTGCTGCAGGCAGGACAGGAAGCCCAAAGGAGGCTGAGCACTTGGAAGAGGCAAAAGTGAAATGCGTCAAAGCAACCCGCACTCATTGACTTGCCCAGGGCGATGCTGCAGGGGAGGAACGCCGGGCCCCAGCTCACTGGGGCGTGGGATGGGGAACGGGGAGGAAGGGCAGTGTCTTGTGTTCCTATCTTTCACCATAGGGACTTTCCTGGGGCTGATCTGGGGCAGAGAGAGCCTTGAAACGCTGCCAGGGTGGTTTGGGGGTAGAGGAGGAAGCGGAAGCGCCTGCATCATAGTCTCTTGTAGCAGCAATCAGGCACGGAGAGGGGGGAGAAGGGACTTCCCTTGGGTTTGCTGAGCCTTGATTTCACCCACAGGGAGATGAACAGAGCCTTGTCCCAGCCGTGGATGGGACACAGCCGCCTCCCGGCCCAGACACAGCCTGGATGGGCTCACTCTTCCAAGCATCCAGCCCCCTGAATGTGCTTCCATCAGGAGCCCTTTATTGCCCCCCCAACCTCTATAGAGACCTCAGAACCCACCGGTGCCCACGAGGACAACACAAGCCCTGCAGCAGGCTGAGGATGCTGTGGTCCTCCGGCCTTTGCTCCCAAGGGAAGCAGCGCCCGTGCTGCCTTCTTTGGCAGCGTGGCTCCGTGCTGGGTGCCTGTCACCCACGTCAACTTTGTAAGCTGCGGGGCTGATCCTGCTGACGTGCACAGAACGCACCACGTCAGGGAAAGGGAAGCACAGACCTTTTATGGGTGCAGACTACAGCAGAGTCTATTGGCCCGAGCGGAGGGGAGGGCTCAGCGTGAGCAGAGCTGAATTTCGGGCCTGGCAGAGCTCCTCTTTCTCTCAGCTCAGCACAAGAGCTTCCTTTCTTCTTTACACGCATCATTTCGGCCCTGATAATGCTGGTCCAGAGCTCATTTGCCCTCTCTGACAGCAGCCCCCATTCCAGCTGCTCTCACGCAGCTGCATCGCTGTATTTTTAGGAAGAGAAACAGACATTTGGTGCCCACAAAACTCAGTTTCATGTCCCAAGGCAGCACCTGAACGGGGCAGCTTTTAGGGGGTCACAAAGGCTCTGTTTGCTGAGCAGGAGAACTGGAGTGGCAAAGCAGAACCATTCCATAGCTCTGGCTCAGCCTGGGAGCTTTCAGGTGCCTGGGAAAGGGATGAACCAGACCTGGATCAAAGCATGCTTGAAGTTCAGGGCGGTTTATATATATATGCACACATATTTGGACAGTCTATAAGAGTCTTTAAGATAGGCTTGAATGCAATCCCTGCCTCAGTGCTCCTCAGCTTCTGGGAATGTCGTGTCTTCTATGGATCTTGTGCCTTTCCCAAGCTAGATGCGTCCATAGCAAGGCACCATTCCCAGCCACAGCTCCGGCACGGCTGCTCCAGTGCAGAGCTCCTTCTGGCCTCATTGGGAGATAGGCTCTGTCCTGTGCCTATGTGGGATGGGTTGAAGGGATAAAACACTCACAAAGTGAGGCTGAGAGGTTCCAGGGCCCCCAGGAGGGCGGCGTTGCCGTTGGTGAGCATCACACCCCGCTTTTTAATCCCTCCTCTTATCGGCAGCGATGGGATCCTGCCTGGCAGGGTCATAGAGCGAGGCACAAAGTGGCTCCATGGGGAATACTTGTGTTCGGCTCCTGTTGGTCAGAAGCTTTTCTAGCCCTACATGAGGCCTTTTCTTTGCATAGTTAAAGCTGCATAAAGTGTAATTAGGCAGCCCTGTGTAATTAGGACAATTATGGATGGTAAGCACCCCACAGAGTAATTGTGGCCAAGTTTTAGCATCCCCACAGGCGTTTCTAGGGCCGAAGGTGGCCCTTCAACTGATGTACCTGCTTACATGCCTCTAAAGCACTCATCTTAGGTGTGTCTGGGGTGGCATCTTTGAAGGGGACACATTCTGCTCCTGCTGAGGCGCATCTGGATGGAGAAGGGCTCTTTCTTCTCTTCCTTCTTATAGAATAGGAGGTTTGTGTCTTGTTTCTATTCTGACCAGACTGAAACTGAGCCTGGATGCGAGTGACACACATTGAACTGGGACCCACAACAAGAAGGGTTCGACTCCGAGAGCTTCATGGAGGAGCGTGGGGTCTTCAGGCAGAAGCTCACTTGCTTCTTGATGAGGAATTCCAGCCTGGTTCCCAGAAACCTTCCCGATGGCACTGACATGACAAAACCTCCCCAGAGTGTTGTGTTGACAGAGGTGGGAATGGGGGTTCTGCAGATGCAGGAGGTTCCTCCCTTAGTTCCTGGTGTTTTGAGACTGAAGGCAGCGCTCTGCTTTCTTCTACCCCTTTACTGGCTCCCTGCAAGCGTTCGTGTCCCTTCCCTGCCCGAGCACTGACCTCTCTGCTCAAGCCGTATCCTGCTCTTCAGCTTGGCTCTCGATCTGCACTCATTCTGTCCTCGTCCAGAGAAACACGAGCCAGGAGCTGGCTGATAACTGCACATCAGCACCAACCGATACAGGAGGCAGAGCCGCCTGAGCACTGGGACCTCGGTGCTCACAGAATCCCACTCTGGTTTGGGTTGGAAGG
>JANRGW010003843.1:9951-20881 GCA_024733675.1 Psilopsiagon aymara | reverse complement strand
TGGGGAGGGACTCTTCATTAGGGACTGTAGTGAGAGGACAAGGGATGATGGGTTCAAACTTAAACAGGGGAAGTTTACATTGAATATAGGGAGGAAATTCTTTACTGTAAGGGTGGTGAGGCACTGGAATAGGCTGCCCAGGGAAGTTGGAATGTTTCATCCCTCAGGGTGTTCAAGGCCAGGTTGGACAGAGCCTTGGGTGATATGGTTTAGTGGGAGGTGTCCCTGCCATGGCAGGATGGTTGGAACTAGATGGTCTTAAGGTCCTTTCCAACCCTAACTATTCTATTCTATGATTCTGTGTATCCTCTGGGTATCTAAAACCCACTGTTTTTAAAACTGTTTTGATTGCATGTAGTTGCTGGAGCAGCCCTTCCTGCAGGGGTGGGGACAAGAAACTGCCCCACTGAGTCTTTGCTGCTGCAGCCAGTATTCTCTTTCCCTGTGAGCTGCTGCCAGCAGTGGCTAATTGAAATGCTTTGTGAGTCCTTTTGAATTCTTCTGCCTTTCTCTGTCAGGGGAAGAACATAATTTTTTTTCATGGTTTGCTAAACACAATGAATCTGTTGGGGCCCTGTTAGCAAGTAGTTGGCATTGAAGGTATGCGGGGTTTAGCAGAGAGCCTGTTCTGCCAGTCTGCAGTTGATCAGAGGACGATGCTAAAGATCCTAGACTTAATTCATGTGTCCCATTGACATATCCCATATTAGCAGATGCCTGTGTTACTTGGGCTGGTCGTTCCTGGTTTGATGAGTGCTAAGGAAAAGGCACTCAAACTCTTGGGAGGATGCATGTGTCTAGAGGACCGTTCAAACACCTAGACATTCAGGATTTTTTCAGTAGTGACTTTCAAGGATGTTTAAAGCTTAAATCTTTATCTAATCTTTAAACTTCTTTTAGAGAAACATTGATATTAACCACAAATATCTAATAGGAAGATAGATAAAACTGCTTACCTGAAGAAAGTGTTTCTTATAGGACAATCACTTCCAGCTTGTCCTTGAGCCATTAGTTAGGTACTTTGTGGGCAATGAGTCTACGGAGGGCTCCTTGCTTCTGCAGCAGTCCAGAGACAATGAGGTGTAAAGTAATAAGCAAATACTTGTGTGAGCTGTCATCACATCCTGGGTTGTGTTGGAATCATTGCATACATTTATAAGAAAATACCTGTTTCTTGATTCAGGTGGAATTTCAGGGGTAACTGTTACTTGCTGATTGATTGCAGGCTAATAGACTAGGGGGAAAATATGCCCTTTAAAGTATCAGGTACCTAATACTGCTTAAAACTCTGAGGAACATGCATGATTAGTATTGCATATTTTAATTTCACTTTATTACACTTTAATGTGCTCAAACCTTTGAGACAGGCATACAAAAGTGTATCTATTTTCTGCTTCTGTGCCAGTGCTAAATATACTGCTGACTGTTTCCCCTCTCTCAACAAAAGATGAGAGATGCTTTAAAAGAAAGCACATAATCATGGGCCTTACTATACAAAATACTTGTTTTATCTCTGAGTTTTTTTCTCTAACTAAAATAATAGAAAATACAATTAGTTTGGGACAGCTGTTTCCAATATAATTATAGTTGCCACCTTTGCTGGTAAATGAATGCTTTTTCTGGAGCTGTGACTATAGTAGTTTGTGTTTTAGGGTTAATGAGAAATCACATCTTTAAAACGTCAGAGTAGCTTTTTCTCCCTGGATTTCAGATTTGGGAATTAACCCAGATAGTATTATCAACATAATATATCATTAAAATAATGACACTAAATGATAGTTTACAATGTTCAATACACACTGAAGTGGAAAAATATAATTAGCACATCTCTGCTGCAACTCTTTATTAGTTGGTATAACACCAGCATACGTTCTGGTGAGGGCTCTGCATCACAGCCTGTCACTGCAGCTCTGCTGCCGGTAGATAATTGCAGCCCTTGGATGGGAATTACCAAGTTTTCTGTGCCACTTGGTTTTCCTGCCCTCATAATCAGGGGTTACATGTTATTGTGATTCCTTGATGGCTAGAAAATGGTGCAGGATTCAGGGGAGCCATAGAAACGAGTTATAAGCTGCAGTAGCAGCACTAATCGGCTTTTTTCCTATCTCTTTCCCTTTCTTGTCTTTTCACCATTGAACTATCACTTTAAAAGAAGTGATAGCAAAGTGAGAGGGTGGGGGTCTGGGACAAGACAGAAGTGACAGATGACAGCAGAGAAATAGATGATGGATGGAATAAAGGAGAGTGAAGGGACAGAAAGGTTCTGGACAGATAGAAGAAAGAAAAAAAAAGGAAGCAGAAAAGAGGAGACAGGATGTTGTCTTAAAAAATGAAATGAAATGAGGCCTTTTGCCACTTTATGTGACAGCATTCACAAGTACACGTCTGACCCTGGTCCTGCAGGAAGCAGCTGATTTGCCCGTGAGCTCCGTAGGACCAGTGCTTGCATGGTCCTGGGAGATAAAGAAACTACATTTTAAAAGACACCATTTTTAAAAGACACTGCCTTGCAGCTTGCATTTATGCATAAAAGGGGCATTTTGCACTCCTAGTTCAATAAGAACTTGATACCAAAACAGAAGGAAATTACTTGGGAAAATCTAGTTTTCTCCTTTATCTCCTGCACTTGTCATTATGCAGTAAAGTGCTTAAACACAATGCCTAGGCTTAAAATTAACTGTAGGCATTAATCAGTACTATCACTGAGAAGGTAGTACCAAGGCGGTAGCCAGCTTTTGGAACCTAGCAGACTGGCTCATCAGGGAGGTAAAACTGGTGATACGTTCTGATATTTCTTTGCTGCCATCACGTTTATTCACAAAGCAAGCACCCTGTGACCTGCTTCACCAGACACATTAGGCTGCAGATAATAAGACTACTTTTCTTTCCCTATGAGGCCAAGCTTGGTTCCTGCTTTCCTCAAAGCCTCTGTTTCTGGACTTGCAGGGCAACTTTTCCAGTTCTGTTCTTATTGTCTAGGTTTGGGAATGTCTCTTACACTTAAAAGGTTTAATGTGTTTCTGTTCTCTTCATGCGTTCTACATACTTTCACCTCTCATGACATTAATAGCTAGCAAAACGTTCTTTTCTGAGTAGATGCAATTCCTAATTAACCTTTCCTGAGATTTATATTTGGGTGGAGGAATTGGTATCATTCTATTATTCTACTTTCTAATTGCCTCCTATGTTTAGTCCAAATGAAATGGAGCTGCCAAACACCTCTGCTTCAAACAGGTTTCACCCATAATAGTAGTTTGTTGATTCAATTCCTAAGTTTGTGTACAGGCAGGTGTTTTCTTCTTAGCAAAATATCAAACAACAAGTGGAAAATCCAGTATAGTAAAAAGGAATATAAAGAAGCTAATTTCAAAGTGTATTACTTAAAAAGAATCCTCTGACTGGCTCTGCTTTTGTAATGAATCCAGTCAAAAAACCCTACACTGGTTGGTTCAAGGTCATTTCTGTCACTAAGAAGCCTGCCTGTGTCTTAGCATGGAGTTTAGGCTGCAAGCCTGTGTTGGTTCAGATATTGTTCAACTATGTTCTTTTTTATACTTGATGTGTGTGTGAACTGGTCCAAAACTCCAGTTGTGGCACCACCTTTTATACATTTTCAGGCCATGCAGAAGGAGACAAGACAAAGCACAAAAACTATCTGCTCCTGTAATTACATCTATGTGTGAGGCCTGGATTGTGACTCTGTTGTTAAGTATTTCTCTACAGCAAATCAATACTGATGTTCCCATATCCCCTTCATGTTTTCCTATATCTCTTCAAAGCCACTGAGCTGGAAATTTATTCCTTTCATGTTACTGGTGTCGAAATGGTAGTGCAGTTCCAAGTCCTGTTTCAGCCATGTTTGGGCATTTCTGAATTAACTGTGATTATTTTCATGGCTCATTAGGACAGCACAGGAAAAGAGGGATCCTAACCCCAGGTATAAACACTTATATTCAAATCAATACTGACTCTTCAGGTTCACAGTAAATATGTTGTTCCTAATAGGATGACCCTGAACCATCAGAAAATGAGCTGGAATTGTACACCCTCATTTTCTATGTATAATAATGGAACAGAAACATAAATATATTACTCAAGTCTCTTTCTCTAGCTTGATCATGTCAGACCACCTTTCTTATTTTCCCTTTTGCATTGCAGAAAACTAATTTGAAATGTAATTATGTTGCTGCTGGATATCAGTGTGGCTGTTTGGCTGCTGATGAGCACAGTGATTGCCATTTGCTACGTGACCTGTGATATTATCTCCTCATCTCTCACAGTCTCTTCCTCTCTCATACTTGGCCAGTTCAAGCTAATATCCCAGCATCTTCATGGTGAGCCTGCGTGGGGAATGATAGTTACGGGTTTATGCTTGGTTTTGTTTTTTTTTTATCCCAGGTCAGCAAGGACTACATAAGGCTAGCTTAATACATGAGAAAAACACAAAGGTCTATAATCAACTTGTGGTTTTATCAGCACAGAAATAGGAGTGGGGTTTTTTTGTTTTCAACAATGCTTTTAATATTTTATAGAAAGGAGTTTTTTAAAAGGTCACTTGAAAATGAAAGCTGATTTGTTTTTTTTCCCTTTTTAAGAAAAAGTAGTGTTAGCATTGACAGAGGGAGAGTGTTTTAATGAGAACAGTTCAGTGATGGTGCCTGCTTTTTTGCGGTGTATTGTCTGAGGATTTGATCCCACTTCACTTTGTGAAAACATCACTTTACTTGGCATGCTAAAAAATAGACTTTTTTTTTGTTCTAAAAGAGTGTGACTTTGTGACACCTGTCTGTGCCTTGCTGTTTTCTTTTCTTACTTTGTTATGTGGAAGCCTTGATATTTCAGGGTTTATTCTGATTTCAGTGCTCCATGTCTGGGAGCTTGCATGAGGAGCACTTGCAGTGCTGGTTCTGTGATGCATAAAAAGCAGCTGGATAGTGTGGTGTGTGGAGTGTTGATAGCAGGAAAAAGGGATGTGAATCTGGGGGTTTCATTCCCTGAAATATATTAACATATGAAGCTCCTCTCTTCAGTTTCCAGGGTTTCTTGAGAGAAAAACAGGAGACATTTTCACTTGAAATGCTACTTGTTATGTGTTCATGCTTCTGTTTGAAGAGATTCTTCCTGATTCTTATAGTAATTGACACTGGGTTTAGGATCTTTAAATGAAGGCAACTCTTTCCTCTCTTCAGGAGATGAAAGCCATTCTTGAAAGCTATGTCTTTGAAAATGAATTTCTGTTATTGATGGGTCACTGGATGTGGTTACCCTACGAACCAGCCAAGCCTGTTCTACAGACTGAAATTCTACCTTTTTGAAGCCTGAGAGATATATCAATATGCATACTACAATTTGCAGTTGGAAGAAAGCAGCCTGCTACTTGAAGCCTTTGTGGGTCTCTAGGGAAAAAAATGGAAAACCAGCATCTTAGTTAAAATCATAGAGAAGTCTCAGAAGCACCAGTCTGCAGTTTGTCCTCTGCGCTTGGCAATACAATATTGGCTGTCTTGGCAGTCCTGTCTGTGCAGTTTGCCCAATGATGTGACCCTAACTGGGCTTTGTTGCCACAAGTGTCTCTTATAACCAGTTACTCTAAGTTATGATCATTGTTCAAAGGAAAATGGAAGCTCTTTCCTCTGAATTCGGATTCTTCTTAGCATCTGCTGTTATCTGCAACTCATCCACTCTCCAGCTTTACCAAATACTACAGCTTCCCCATCATAACTGCAACACATTCTTGTGTCAAGATCACATAGAAACATCATGTCTGTTATGTTCCCTGCCCTGAGTCAGAATTGCCTGTACCTTTGTCACTAGTGCAAGGTCCCACAGTCTCTTTGAACACATCTATCCCATAGTCCTACTGGGCATCCCCAGATTTTTCTTTCTCCAGTGACATCTTCATGCTACAGTTTAGGCTCAGAGTGTTCTCCGGCTATCACACACAGTGTCTCCTCTTTGCAACAGATGCATATATCTCTCTCAATATTATTATGTTCCCATATTTTCTTCTTTAAGTTCCTGCAGCCCATTGCCAGTAATGTCACTGAAGATTTTTATATAAAGCCTCCAGCACCTTCCTTAGGCAGAACATATTTTAAAGAGCTCAGTGGTCACTGATGTATGATTGCTTATCATAAATGAACATCATCAATATAGATATGGTACATACTGACCAAAACCTGATAAACAGAAGAAGAAAAATCCCTTTATTCTCAACTTTATTTATTATATCCTCTCCATTAAAGATTCAAGTGCTCACATCTTCTAGACCTTCTTTCATACAGCATGAAAGAAATAGCTGCCATTATTGCAGTTTCTTTGCCAAGTGAGATTAAATAATGTGCAAGATCCCTTTAATTTTGCAATAGAATCTTTCCAAGCTCATTGTATCCTTTTGCAGACAGTTGATAAATGTTGGTTGCTTCAGCTGTGCCAGGCTCCTTTGCCTCCTGTAGCAGACATGTGAATTGAAAGCCATTTCACTTTCACCAGTGTGTTTCTTCCACTTTCCTGCTTACAGAATATTGTGCTTATTTGCTATAATGCTACTGGAAATCTTTCCTACAACAACAACAACAAAAAAAACCAAAACCAGGAACAGCATCTGACAGTATGCAGTTCGCTAGAATTTTTGCTGCTTCAGTAACTGAGTAACTTACTATTTTAACTTGCACCACATCATTTGCTGTATTTCGTAGTACTAGTATCAATGCGTTTTTCTTCTCATTTTCTCTTTCCTTCCCCCCTGGGTGCCAACAGAGGATAATGCGCTGTCCTTGCTCTTCTTGCCTATAGCAGAGTAATTTCAATATACCATTCTTCCTTTGGCAGAACAGGAACAGACGACACTCATAAAAACAGATCTCTGCATTAGTCCTGAGCCCTTCTCCACAGCCCTGGCACCAGTAAGATTTATTATTCTTCTAAATATCTTCTGGCAGGCTGCTCAGAATGTTGGGAAAATTGTAATAAAGGATTTCAGTCTGAGCACAGACAGCGTACTTCACCGCTCAAAAAGAGTGGTGATCTATATTCTTCTGCCTGTTAGGCAGAAACACCAAGGAGATAGATCATAAAATTATGGGTAAGCAGGATGTTGTGTGGACCTAGGGATGAACAACAATCCTGGCTGAAATGACCAGCAAGCCAGTTGTATGAACTAGTGCAGTATCTTTACAATCCCTGGTTATTACTGACATTCTCATCTCACCACCTCTATGAAGTCAGAAACTACCCCTTATAGCCCAAGGGAGATTCTATGTGAGTCAAGTGTATAGTGTGATCTGGTATTTAGAGCTCATCTCCAGTGCCTCTGCTCAGCACTTTAACCAAGAGACTTCTCTTTTCCCTCTGGCATTACCATGCTGCTCTAGTACTAAAGTTAAATTATTACTTGTTGAAGTTACTGCTTTTCTATTGAGAAGTTAATAACCAATCCAGGAAGCATCTGGACTTTCTGCAGAGAATAAGTAATTAAAAACATTCTTGGAGACTCTAGAACTTCCAAATACAGAATCTGGAGCACACACAGGAAAATCTAAAGCTTTTATTGCCAGTTACTTTTCTTCATACCAGTGTGACAGTTCTGCCCTTAAATGCACTGCTCCAGAGCTTCTATATAAATGGAGTATGTAAGTAAACCAAGTTTGTAGTCCTTTCAGCCAAAAATTTTGTTAAGATTTAGGATCTCCAGGCGTTGCTTCAGTTAGAAGGCAAGACTGGGGATTGGTCCAGTGAATCCTCTGGTCCATTGTAGATTACTCAGAGAATAAAAGTAATTCTAACCCTGTGCCAGAAACATCTGTATTGTGCTTTTCTTTTAATCTGTTTCTGAGCTCTTTCTCTCTCATATGTGTGAACAAAAACTGAATTCAAGTGAGACTCAGAAAATTAGTTTTTATTTGGGTGGAGGCATAGCTGTGTTCAAGGGCTGCAACCCACTATGTTGTTTTCCTCCTGAGTCTGTAAGTGAGGTCATTGATCCCTCTCAGCTATCCCAATGGAGGGCAGCTGCATGGTTGTCAGTCTCAGCAAGGTTCCCCACGATGCCACATAGCATTAGTAGGTTATTTTCAGTATCCTTGACACAACACTGGGTTAACATATTAATTTTATAGGAGCCCAGAGGGTAGTGAGATAGGGATGAGAAAAACCTCTTCAAATATAACAGGATGTTGATTTCTTAGCAGTATTGCAGCATTTCACCTGGCCACACACTTTGCTCAGCAAATGTGGATGTTGGTTTTGTGCCAGTGGTGTTGGTATTTCTCTGTAGCCCTTCAGATTTTCCAGGTTAGTTACAGCACTCTAGGCACTTGTGTTGGCTTCTCCCATAGTCAGAACTCATGCAAACGGGGAGATGGCGAAGGTCCTTATCTGATCCACATTTGTATCTTTCCCAACCCCTGTTTGCAGTCTTAACCTTGTATTGCATGCTTCTCAGGGCAGCTGTCTGTGCATGAAAGGAATAATATACAGTGCACACATCCTGTCATATGTCTTCTGACATCCCAAATGTGCCTGCAAGTCATGCAGCTGAGTGGCCCCTGCAGCTCTCAAGAGGCTGCAGCTGCTGCATGTCCCCACCCTCTCTCTGTGTGGTGTTATCTCCAACTCTCTTCTCTCGTCCTGACTGCCAATTTCCTTGAAATATCCAAGAATTTTTATGTTGAGGCTGTTCCTAGCAAAGGTTGATCAGACCCCATTGCTTAAGGTCAAAATGTGTGGGGATGGGAAATTCAGGGAAGAGAGGCTGGTGCCCTGGCAGAGGGATAGAGAGCATGTTTATTGCCTGGGCTTCCTCCCCTTAAGAGATCAGGGGACTACTGCTTCTCCAGAGTAGTTTACTCTCCAAGTACTTCTCCACTTGGCAGTTACAGCACATAAAATATTCAGCTAAGACTTTACAATTTAACAATACCTTTTTCTTTGCTATTGGGCAAAAGAAATGGACTTAATACTTTAGGAAAAGGATTGAATTTTTTATTCATGTTTCTCTTGTGAGATGTGTAATACAGAAAGTACTCAAATCTTCTCAGTTTAGATTGTTAAAAGTTGTAAATGTCACACTGCCCAAGGTGGAGGCAAGGATGAGGATTTTTCCTTTGGAAGCCAATACTTCCTTAATATGTATTTGTATTAAGGAATACAAATGTTGGGAGTCAATGTTAAGAACATTGACTATTTCATCATATTTTTTTTGTGTTGTGAATAATTTAAAGGGAATTCAGCTTGTAATCATCTAGAAAAGAATCTTGGGTTATGTTGTTCTGCAGTGTAACAATAGTTAAGGTCACTGCTTGGTAAATAAGCATTTCAATGCCAGATCATTATGAAAATGCTTTTGATCTGCCTTGAAATGCTTATTTAATACTCTTTTGAATCTAAGAAATGCTTATTTAATAAGACACACTTTTGATTGATTTCAGTGAAAATATGGAGCTAACATTTAAAGTAATCCTGAATAAGGGATTGCTTTCCAACTGTCTGGACAAAAAAAAATGTAATTAGTTCAGGGGCTCCTCTTTCTGTGCCAAGAGAAATCCAAATATTACTGTATTTTCACTTCCTTTAGCTCCCCCTTTAGGAAGAGAGACCATTTTTCATGATAAAGTGTGATTAAATTTATAGTGTTTTCCCAGTATACCCTGCTGGCACCATTACGGAGAAACCTTCAGAAGCAACTTAGCAGTTATAGCTTATGTACTGTGATTTGCTAACCTCACCTTCTGTCTTAAAGAAATATAGATTACAGGGATAATTCAGATATTGAAGAGGACCTTCTGTTAGAATACACTGGTGCAGGTTTCTCAGCTTCTGCAGCTTCCTTTGCTGAGAATATGGCCTTTCACCTCCCCAGAAAATTGACTTGAAGATGTTATACCTGTTGTGATACCAGGTTGGACAGAGCCTTGAGCGATATGGGCTACTGTGAGGTGTCCCTGCCCATAGCAGGGGGTTAGAACTGTGTGGTCTTAAGGTCCTTTCCAACCCTAAATATTCTATGATTCCTTAAAATGCATTATAGGAAAGTAATAAAACCAGGTGAATTTAACAGCTTTTGTTGTCCATCCCTGCAATGTGTCCCTAGACTGCTGTGGAAACTATTTTCCATGGTGAATATCCTTGCAGCTTGTTTACAACAGGGTTAAAATTAGTGGCATGATGGTATAGAGAGTGCTGAAAAGCCTCACTGTGTACTTTTAAAATGCATGGCAGATATTATCATTTAGGATGGAAGGAAATGACAGAATAGAGCAAAGCAACTATGGCACATTAGTCATAGTTACGCTCCTTCATTACTGCTTCAAATTGAAAAATGCCAACCACTGCACAGCTCACTGAAGTAAGTTCAGAGGGATCTGCATGCCTTCAAAGGTCAGAAAAACAAAAATTATAAACCATATTGTTTTACTGCCTCCACATAATGATTTATTTTGTCTTTGTCTTAGTTTTGAAGTTGAGGAGATGGAGGGATTGTGGTAGGGAATGAAATTTTAGAAATTAAATTTACTTGCAATGCAACAGCTTTTTTATTTGAGTGGAAAGCTTGTCAAGCAGGGCTGTATTTATAGGCATCCTTTGGGAACTGTGCCTCACAAGGTGAGATTTGAGGAGCTTTGGAGGCTGGTTTCTGGATAGAAGGCAGGATAATTTAGAAGGGTAGTGGGAGTATTTGCCTCTCCTAACTGCCAAATTTATTTTACCATTTTTTTAAAATTAGCTATAAAGCACTTTCTGTTTATGTTTTATAGAATTTCTGTGTTGTGGGATGCCATTATCTGCACACTTGGAACCTTTCTAATTCTTTTTATTCTAACAAATAATATGTTACAAAATTCCACTATCCAAAAACTGTTCTCAGTTTTGGACTGAGTCTTGGACTCAGGGTGTTGGGGTTTTTTTTTTTCATTTTTTGCTCCTTTATGCC